>JALIGW010000001.1:244495519-244500519 GCA_023053685.1 Diadophis punctatus similis
AATAGTACCTACCATTTGTAATTTTGGATTACAGTAATTTGGAAAATATGTCTTAATAGGGAATAAAAAAGATCATTATCAGGATTATACTCACATATTGAATTGAACAGTAACATATTTAAAAGATAAAGATTTACATATTTGCTGCTTATTCAGAATCAAATCATACTTTTGTTTAAATGTTTAGATGCAGTAAAGGGACTTATTAGGTAGATTTACCATTGGCTTGGAAACTACTCGAGCAGAGATCATGAACAGACTGCACACATACAAAATTCAGTATTTAACATACTGGAAGACAGGAGCAGCATTCAGACTGATCTTGATAGGTTAAAAAGTAGACTGAAAATGATAGAACAAACGTTAAAGCAATAATTACTGATTTTTCACTTTGAAAAAATTCAATATATAAAAAGGATTATGGAACTGTAGTTATAACTGTTCACAATACTGTATGAATATGAATCAGATTTCAAGAATCACTTTCAGTGCTAGCTAAAAATGGAAAAGGAGCCCAGTAGCAACTTTTCTGGCTAACAAATTTTATGAAATGGTATAAATCAGGGATGTCAAACTCGCGGCCTGCAGGCCGGATGCGTCACGTGCTGGCCACGCCCACCCATTTTAGCAAAGGGGAAAAAGTTGCAATACATCATGTGACGACAACGTGATGCTGCGAGTTTGACACCCCTGGTATAAACTTTCATAAGCTCACTTCATCCGATGCATAGAGTGGTTAGAATGAGGTAGGATTTAAATTAGGGTGAGGTTGAAGGGGGAAGGTGACGACAATTCAGGTTATGTGTGAGACAAATTACCAGTACCTTATCAATTAACAACTATAATGCATTAAAATCCTTTGCGTTTGTCGAGACCTTCTGAGATTGCCTGAAACCTTCTAATGCAGTGGTTCCCAACGTTTCTAATACCACGACCCCTTAATATAGTTCCTCATGTTGTCGTGAACCCCAACCATAAAATTATGTTCGTTGCTACTTCATAACTGTAATTTTGCTACAGTTATGAATCGTAATGTAAATATCTAATATGCAGGATGTATTTTCATTGTTACAAATTGAACATAATTAAAGCATAGCGATTAATCACAAAAACAATATGTAATTGCACCAGATCAGAAATTCTCGGGCCAGTCTTTGCAAGGAATATCATCTTCTACAACAAGTCTACTTCTGTATTTAGACTTGATAACCAACAAGTGTATAGCAATATTTCTCAATCTCAGCAACTTTTAAGGTTCCTGGACTTCAATTCCCATAATTCAAAGCAAAGCTGGCTAGGGAATTCTGGGAGTTGAAGTCCAGGTATATTCAAGTTGTTGAGGTTGAGAAATTGTGGCCTGCAGTGTCGAAAAACTAGAAATCAGATAAGCTTCCAGCAAAGTAATCCCTGTTTAGTAGCTTTCTCCCAGGACTCCAAAGTTTCAGGAGGCAAACCAATCGGAGGGGTCGGGCGAGTTGAGCCGATATGGCCAGGCTCGTGGCAGTGGGGGGGAGCTGAGGATGCCGGGGCGACCCTTGGGAAATGGTCATTTGACCCCCAAAGGGGTCCCAACCCCCAGGTTGGGAACCGCTGTTCTAATGTATATTTAGGCATGAAGGATTTAGGCAAAGTAAAACAGGTCACAGAAAGACAACACAGATCACTCTCCTGGGAATACAAAAGAAGAGGAACTGAGGGAGCTTAATTGAAGGAGCTTGGTATATTTAGGTGGCGCAGTGGTTAGAGTGCAGCACTGCAGGCTACATCAGCTGACTGCTAGCTGCAGTTCAGCTGTTCAAATCTCACCGGCTCAAGGTTGACTCAGCCTTCCATCCTTCCGAGGTTGGTAAAATGAGGACCCAGATTGTTGGGGGCAATATGCTGACTCTGTAAACAGCTTAGAGAGGGCTGTAAAGCACTATGAAGCGGTATATAAGTCTAAATGCTATTGTTATTGCTATTAGAAAAAAAATATTGAGGAGGAATACAGTAGCATTTTTCAAAAATAGAGAGGAAGGCTGAATTTTTTTTCTACCATCCCAGATTATGGAATGATGAACTTTGACTACAAAAGGATGGACTTAAATTCAGTAATGTGACCAATCACTCTATGCAGTTGATAGCTCCTGTTGGCTTGATGTGTTGAAAAAAAGTGAGAAAATAATCTGTTGGTGGTATTTTCATTTGGATTTCTGCACTATTCAAGGAATTGGACTTGATAATCTAGATGGCAGCTTTCATCTATTTAATATTATTTAATTAAATATAATAGAATAGAACCCAATCCTCTTCCATTGGGTTCATATGAAAATTTTAAGCAAAAAATTGGATACATGTCCCATAGTACACATTCAAAACCAAATCCCTACCTGTCTTTCTTTCTTTCTTTCTTTCTTTCTTTCTTTCTTTCTTTCTTTCTTTCTTTCTTTCTTTCTTTCTTTCTTTCTTTCTTTCTTTCTTTCTTTCTTTCTTTCTTTCTTTCTTTCATCTATCTATCTATCTATCTGTCTATCTATCTATCTATCTATCTATCTATCTATCTATCTATCTATCTATCTATCATCTAGGGACACGGTGGCTCAGTGGCTAAGACACTGAGCTTGTCAATCGAAAGGTCGGCAGTTCAGTGGTTCGAATCCCTAGTGCTGCGTAATGGGGTGAGCTCCCGTTACTTGTCCCAGCTTCTGCCAACCTAGCAGTTCAAAAGCACGTAAAAAATGCAAGTAGAAAAATAGGGACCACCTTTGGTGGGAAGGTAATAGCATTCCGTGTGCCTTTGCCATTTAGTCATGCCGGCCACATGACCACGCAGACGTTTTTGGACAGCACTGGTTCTTCGGCTTTGAAACTGAGATGAGCACTGTCCCTTAGAGTCAGGAATGACTAGCACGTAAGTGCGAGGGGAACCTTTATCTTTATCTAGCATCTATCTATCCATCCCTCCATCCTAAAAGAGTTTTTCTGAAAATTGTTGATTTACTTGTATCCCTTTTTGGTACCATTGTTCTTGACAAGATTTAATGTCATAAATATAAGTTACTCACACTGTCATCTAATTGGTGAAAACTTCCATAATGTTCTATGTGAAGTAATATAATTTCTGAAAATCTTAAACAGATTTGTGTAAAAAAACTGAGGAGGCCTATACTCAATTGGATTAAATGGAAGGGTACACAAATACAATAAATCTGGTGACTGTGAAAACAAATTAGAAACAGAGGATTGGACTAGAGATAAAGAACAATCTGAGCTAAAGCACATTAGAAAAGTTGTATTCTTAATTGGTATAAATTGGTATAAAAATTGTTATAAAAAGAGAACTTTTAAGTAGATGCTGTCTTTTCTCATCTTTTTACAACTTTCATCTTCTAAAACCTTCCTCTTCTGAATAAACAGTGGAAAACTTATCCAAGAGGGAGTGAAGCAGAAAGACATGTGCTCATGTTATGTGTTTGAAAAGGTGAATGAACACAATTTGCCAGCAACTGAACTCTTTTGATGATTTTGAATAAATATTTAAAATCTAGGTCTTCAAATCTTGATAGTGGAAGGTATTATGCTCTAATTAAAACAGTCTTGCAATTTCAAAAATTGTGATTTGATACATAAACCTATATGAACGTCATCTCTCTAAGGAAGGTAAACAGCAAAATTTAGAACACAAACTTAATGTAGGAGAACAAGGCATTTCCTTTAATATGTATAACACCAAGTGATGTATTATTTAAGGCACAAACTTCTAGGGAGACTGAAGAGCAACATCTCTTTCCTATATCGAAGTAAAGGGCAGTAGGGAACTGCCAGTAACAAAAAGCTTCCTTCCCACTCTCTGAATACAGTGACATTCATTTGGAGAGAAGCAGGACCAGCGTTTTGAAAGCAGGCTTCTTCAGCCCAACAATAACACACAATGAGTTATTGACTTGTTTTATATATGGATCTCTTTTCAGCAACTAACTTTGACTCCCCACAGTCTGGATAAATGATTGATTTTGTTGTTATAAAGAGACAGAGCTTTTCCACCAAACTTGATAATGCAAACGTCTTTTACTCCATTTGTTCCTACATTGAATAGATCCTTATTAAAATGCACTTTCCAGAAAATACCTGCAGCTAGCCTTTTATCACCATGTTTTGTATATAAAATAAGCAATTTGTCCCACTCTTTTGCTTTGCAACAGGCTACTGGGAAATTCAATCAATACCTATAGAAACTGATTACCACAGTATTTAAACTGAAATGTACTGATCTCCTTGTAAAACATTGTTCAGGATTATTTAAATTACATAGAAGTTGCATGCTGCATGATTGTCTGTATGGATGTTTTAAATTAATTAGCATATTAGGAAGAATCCAATCCAATTTTAAGTTCAGCAGCATTCAGTGGGAAATACATAAATTAGAATTGGAATGTGGAATTAGCCACATTGTAGTGAGGGTGAGATTGTGTGTTTCTTTTGTATCATACTGTTATCCAAAGTTTTGGGAATTGTTTTTGTGGAATATCTAGCAATCCATTCATATCTTAAAATCAGAGGTGGGTTCTTCCCGGTTCAGACCGGTTCGCCCGAACTGGTAGCAAACCGCTGGTGACGTCACGATGACATCACGGAACCGGTTCGGTCGGTGCCGGTCCATGGGCGCTGCCATCATTTTAAAAACAATTTGGGGGATTTTTTTTAATTTTATTTTTTTGGGGGGGATTTCCCCCCGGTTTTTTTCCTTCTGCGCATGCGCAGAAGCCGAGTTTCTGGCACTGTGCATGCATCACCATCTTGTTTTGGGCTTTTTAAAAATTTATTTTAATTTTTGGGCACTGTGCATGCGCACGCACGCTTCGCGGGAGGAAGTGAACCAGCAGCGAGGTAAGTTAGAACCCACCCCTGCTTACAATTTGAGTTTTGGTATCAAAGTATTCAGTTTAAAATGCAAGGAGTTATGTACTGTACTTTTAATAGTTATAAATATAGCATTCATGTATACATGGTAGAGAGCAAGT
>JALIGW010000001.1:245150519-245160519 GCA_023053685.1 Diadophis punctatus similis
GGGTTGCTACCGGTTCGGGCAAACCAGTCCGAAACGGGAAGAACCCACCTCTGTTTTCTGAGCACATCTATATAAATGGCTTGCTTTTTAAAATTTAATCCAGAGGGCTAGAAATGGAGGCTGGATTGGAAAGAGAGGACTATTGAGTACTTATCTCTTTCACTCTTTTCATTTGAAGAATTGCAAAGAGGCAGTTAAAGTGAAAATATTCCCCAATTTATTTCATCATGCCAACAACCCTGTTCAGCTAAGATATTGTAGATTCTTTCAAAAGAGACCATTCAGTGAATGCCATTATTGAGCAAGATTATGATCTGATATTTTTCTATGGCAACTAATACTACATTAGTTTAATGCTAATTACTGTATCTCTCACTATATAATAATAATATAGCCACAGGCTAAATTTAAGTAAGGAGTTTGGATGCTTAAATCAAGGACTCAGTACACAAGTCCTTTTCTTCATGCTAATCATTCTTAATTTCCTTCAAGACTTATACCTTTACTCTCCCATAATCCCATATAAAGTCGATTGTGTCTAGAATGTATCTTTAATGGGCTAGGATGGGTGTCATGATATTGACTGCCTCCCCAACTGCTTTGGAGCATTTTCTGTGGGGAAGGAAAGGACCTTGGTTGGAGGCAACGGGTATAAAATGCAGCAGCTCCAGACTGCACCAAGTTCTCAGACTGGTAGCCCCCCCGACCCCCCTCTCTCCGCTCCCCTAAGTCCAGAGGGGACTCCCCCCTGGGTTTCCTGGTTCACGTTTGTGAATCCTGTTCTTTTCTGGGTGGGGGGAGGAGAGACACGTGTGTTTGTGTGTGTGTGTGTGCGTGTGTGTGTGTGTGTGTGTGCACACGCATGTGCGTGCGTGCGCTACATTTTCATTTCCAAAAGAATCCAAGGTCTCTCCAGACCCATTTAGTTTCTTTTCAGAGTCCCAAATCTTTTTTTAAAAAAATCTTACTTTGGGTTGAAATAATAACATCAGCTTTTAAGGAAAGAGATGAAGACAGAGTATGTTTTTGTGGTGGAGTCACCACTACAGAAAAGACAGGATAATTTTTCCAGGAAGGAGGGGAGGGAAGGGAAGGGAAGGAAAGAAGGTGAAATCAGGAGTGGGAAGGAAGGTCAAATCAGAGGAGGGAGAAGGAAGGAAGGTGAAAGCAAGGGGAAGGAAGGAAGAAAGGTGAAATCAGGAGGGGGGAAGGAAGGTAAAATCAGGAGGAAAGAAGGAAGGCAAAATCAGGAGGGGGAAGGAAGAAAAGTGAAATTAGAGGAGGGGGAAGGAAGGAAAGTGAAAGGAGGGGGGAAGGAATGAAGTAAAATCAGAGGAGAGGGGAAGGAAGAAAAGTAAAATCAGAGGAGAAAAGGAAGGAAGGAAGGAAGGAAGGTAAAATCAGAGAAAGGAAGGAGGGAGGGAGGGATGGAAGGTAGGCAGGTAAAATCAGAGGAGGGAGGATGGAAGGAAGGAAGGAATAAGGATGTGAAGGGGGGTTATGTCACATCCACCCAGGTTTTGTGGCTCCTGGTGGCTCCATTTTTCTGTGAAAAATGGGTCCAAATGGCTCTTTGAGTGTTTAAGGTTATTGACCCCAGGGCTAGGATTATATATTGGGCCATTGATTTTAAAAAAGAGCCCCAAACATAGACTTAGTTAACAGAATGAGGGGGAAATGTGCCTAAGGTAATGAAAGACCGCAACCTCTTAACTGCATATCCAATCCAAAGAAATGCTTTTGAGGAGGATTTTCATGCAGAATTATTTGGGGACAAGAAACTTTTTCTTAAATAACAAAATGTATGGCAGTTGTTAATTTATTGCATTGATAATTTTGTTAGGAAACTATGAACAATAATTCTTAAGGTTTCAGTAAGTAAAAAAACGATGCTTCAAAGATAGATAGATAGAAATAAAAATAAATTCTTCCTTGACTCAAGTTTAGTTCCTGGAGATTACATGAGAATTTTTATGTTATTCCCAGCAACAATACAGAAGTGGTTTGCCATTCTTTCTCCAAGTTTTTTTTTAAACAATTTCCCAGTGTACTCTACAATCCTTGGATTTCCTAAGAGTCTTCCATCTCCTTGATAAATTGCTTTGGACACCAGACTGGCATTGCCTAATCCCCCCCCCCATCATAATAATATAAGCAGTACCCTATTGTACTGGAGCCAGCTCTAGTTCTGTTATGGTTTCATGCTTAAAAGGAGGCAACCTCTCCAGCAAACCTCTGCTTTACTTACTAAGATCAACAACTGCCTGGAGTCATTACACTTGGATCTTTTGATCAACTTTGTTTAGAACTTTTAAATATGTGCATCTTATTGTAACTCCTAATTTCATCCTTTATTATATTACCTGTTATGCAACTTTTATCCAAAATGTCCAGGGCTTTAATTCCCCGTGGCTTCTTGCATACAGAAACTGATCTTTCCAAATCTGTTAGCCTTAGGCAGAGAATTGATTTGACATTTATTTGAACAGTGGACATTTTCTATCTAGCCAAAATAAATGATTTATATGGATTACTTTATGAGACCTTGGGACTTTATTTGAGCTTGTTTAGATGAGGCAGTGTTTTGGAAATGAAAAGTGATACAGAGGAAACCCTGAAGGTATATGAGTTGGTGTATATCACAGCTCAGTCTGTAAACTATGAACCAAGAAGCTTATACCGCAGCAAAGGTGGCTTTAGGAAATCTCCCGGCCTTGGCTTCCACAATGTGGAAATAATTATTTTGATCATTTTAAAAAGCTTTTATAACTAATGCAGCAGTAGCAAATGTGCTATGTGATAACTGATATGATCTAACAGTGCTTGAGTCAGGTAACCCCCTTGGAAAATGCTTGCTATTTTAGCTCTCCTAGTGACAGTTCTTAACCCTTTTAATCCCATCCATTTCCTCTCTGTTATGTTCTCTTTTTGTTTCCCTTGACTTTATCCTGTAAAATGTATTTGCTAGTCCATCACCCACTTTCATCCAAAGTTTGTGAGTTTTTGCTTGCTGATTATCATATCAGTCAGACTTAATTTGCTTCTGGGCTGATTCTTCCTAGAATTTATGGTACCAGTTTCCAGATTCTTCTCGCTTTCTCAGAGACAAGCTGTTCTAAATGAACATTACCATTGGAAAGACAATTGCTTTAACTATTCTGAACTTTGCCGTTATAAAATTTACTTTTTCTTCATGGTCTTGTCTAGGTTCATCATTGCCTTCTTCCCAAGGACCGAACTATTTGCATTTCCAACATACTCTCCATCGTTACCTATGCTTGAACCCAAGAAAACAAAATTATGTTAAGTTCAGGTTCACCAAGCATGCTGATTGACATAAACTTTCTCTTCATCATTTTTAACATTAATCCAGATGTTCACTTTCTGTGTTTTTTTAATGACTTCTCCTAAGTCTTTTTGACTTTGTGCTCATGAGATGGCATCATCTGTTTATTGCAAATTATTAGTGTTTTCAGCTGTTGTTTCTTCCAAGCCTACCATGCTTTTAATATATTTGCTGTGTAAATAAAATAGAAATGGTGAAAATATGCATCTTCCTTTCCACATTTTGTAATCATTTTTCCTCCAGATTCAGTACTTACAATGTTTTTTTCACTGTGAAAATTCTTCACAACATTCAGATACTGTGACAATACAGTATCTGTTAGCCTTAGTAGATTTCTTATTCTGGTATGCTCTTATTCTGGTATGCTCTGCACAATCAAGGGCCTTGCTGCAGATAATGATATAAAGGCAACCCAGTTCTTACGCTTTTTAAAATTTTGTCCATTGTGCATTATGTGTGAGCTACCTGATCTCGTGTCCCTCTGCCTTTTCTGAAACAGTTGGAAGTGTTCTGTTTAAAAGCTGTTCTATTGCATGCTATACCTCACTTCTTAGTGGAATCAATTCCTGTGTGTATGTTCTCTTTGCAAGTGCTTTTGCCATTTTATAACATGATTTGTTAAAAGTTTCAGTATAGTACCTCTGTCTTTCTTTAATCTCATTTGCCTTTATTAAATTTCTTCCATGATTATTCTTAGCATCTTCATTTTTATTCCCTGCCTGAGTCTTACATGCATTTTCTATTTTGGCTGTATGTTTATGACATCAAAACTTGCTGGCACACCTCTCTTTATTTTTCTAAGTTTAATTTGTATATTTGAAAGCAAAATTTAATTATCTGTCCATAGGCTCCATCCGAAAGGGTTCTGGCTTCTCCACTAATTGTTTTTAGTGTGTATTACTCTGATTTAACGTTATCACTATAGTGTGATCACCAAGGTAGAATCTACTTTTATATTGTTGAAGCATGCATTGACAAGGGGAGGAAATCTCTTCCTGTTAACCCATTTTGTTATTTTGCATTATTGCATTTACCAAATCTAATTTATCTCGTAATTCTTCCATTTCTCCAAGTTTGCATTTCAATCACTCATTAGTAGTACTATGGCCTTTCATTCTTCCTATACTTTGCATTAATATGCATAGTATGTTCCTTTATGATTTTACAGCACTATTTTCCTGGTCTTTAAATCTGCCTGAGTAGGATTTACAATTAAGCTTTCTTTCTTTAAGAATATATTCTCCTTTGCAAATGATCTGATAATAAACCAGATGATTTTTAAAAAATCCAATTGTTAGTGGTCATTGATCTGCTGGTTAGTGCTGTTTGGTGCTGGAATTAAAAAGCCACAATAAGAGCAAAAATCAATGAAACATTTGGAAAGTCTGCATCCTAAAGCAACTTTCTTCTCTCTCAAATAGTACCTGCCATCCTTCCTGACTGCTGAGATAGCAATAGCAATAGCACTTTACTTATATACCGCTTCATAGTGCTTTACAGCCCTCTCTAAGCGGTTTACAGAGTTCAGCATATTGCCCCCAACAATCTGGGTCCTCATTTTACCCACCTCGGAAGGATGGAAGGCTGAGTCAACCTTGAGCCTAGTGAGATTTGAACAGCTGAACTACTGAACTAGCAATCAGCTGAAGGTCGCAATGCTGCTTTTAACCACTGCGCTATCTAAAAGCCAACCACTTTGGATATAACAAAAAGCACATTTGTAAAGTTAAGGTTTCTCTGCCCGAATTTAATAAGGAGTATTGTGATCTATGCCCTTCTTCCAAAATCAATGATTAATACTATTAGCTTCTGGAGCTCTGTACTTCTTCCTTTTTATTTTTGGCTGGGGAGAATTAATGAAGTCTAAGCACCAAGTTTTTCTTCTCTTCAGTTGTTCAGAAGTATAATAATATAATATTGGAACCAATTATTTGTACTATGCTGGATGTACAATCAATTATTGCATGATTGCTTGCGTCTTTGGACATCTGTAGAGGCATGGTAAAAAAAAGTCAAGACAGCAGCCACAAGAGTCTGTTTGAAACTCTGCTGCATTTTTACCTGTGTTGCAAATGCAATGCATGTAGAAAGAGGCAGGGCTTTGATTATATCTTGTAATATCACACTACTAACCAGAGCATACAAAACATTCGCCAGACCAATCCTTGAATACAGCTCATCTGTCTGGAACCCACACCGCATATCGGACATAAATACATTAGAAAGTGTCCAGAGATACTTTACAAGAAGAGTCCTCCACTCCTCTACTCGCAACAGAATACCTTACGCAACCAGACTTGAAATCCTGGGCTTAGAAAACTTAGAACTACGTCGCCTTCGGCACGACCTAAGCATAGCCCAGAAAATTATCTGCTACAATGTCCTTCCTGTCAACGACTACTTCAGCTTCAACCACAACAATACATGAGCACACAACAGATACAAACTCAAAGTGAACCGCTCCAAACTTGACTGTAGAAAATACGACTTTAGCAACAGAGTGGTAAATGCCTGGAAATCACTACCTGACATTGTGGTTTCATCACCAAACCCCCAAAACTTTACCCTTAGACTGTCCACTTTGACCTCACCCGATTCCTAAGAGGTCATTAAGGGGCGTGCATAAGTGCACCAGCGTGCCTACCGTCCCTCTCCTAAATGTTCTTTCTGCGCCAACTCAGGAAGCTCAAACTTCCCAAGGAGCTGCTGATACAGTTCTACAGAGGAATCATTGAGTCTGTCATCTACACCTCTATAACTGTCTGGTTTGGTTCTGCAACCCAACAAGACAGACACAGACTTCAGAGGATAATCAGAACTGCAGAAAAAACAATTACTGCCAACCTGCCTTCCATTGAGGACCTGTATACTGCACGAGTCAAAAAGAGGGCCGTGAAAATATTTACTGACCCCTCGCATCCTGGACATAAATTGTTTCAACTCCTACCCTCAAAACGTCGCTATAGAGCACTGCACACCAAGACAACTAGACACAAGAACAGTTTTTTCCCGAACGCCATCACTCTGCTAAACAAATAATTCCCTCACCACTGTAAAACTATTCACTAGGCTGCATTACTATTACTATTAGTTTTTCTCATCGTTCCTATCACCCATCTCCTCCCACTTATGACTGTATGACTGTAACTTGTTGCTTGTATCCTTACGATTATTTCATATTGATTGTTTCCTGATTGCTTACTTGAACCCTATGACAACCATTCTTGACAAATGTATCTTTTCTTTTATGTACACTGAGAGCATATGCACCAAAGACAAATTCCTTGTGTGTCCAATCACACTTGGCCAATAAAGAATTCTATTCTATTCTATTCTATTCTAATGTTCCCTCTTATCAGTACCCATCTTATGTATATAAACAATGTTGTATCTATGTATATTACCAACACGTACTTGACAAAAATAAATAAATAAAATAAATAAATAAATATATATATATAGTTGCAGCTGCCAACTTGATTTTTTTGGTCCCCTCTCAAGAAACTTCTCATTCAGGCTATAGTGTTTTTAAGTGCTACAGAAGGTAGAAATTTAGAAGGAGGGAGAGGCAGATGGAGATAGAAAAGGAGGAGGTGGAGGTGGTGGAAGAGGAGGAGCAGGAGGAGGAGGAGGAAGAAGAGGATAATGACAAGAATAAGGCATGCTACATTTTGTGATGGCAGAAAATTGTAGTAATTATTTCCCAATTACTATTAACTTTACAGAAGGAAGCTAATTTACAGGAAAGTCAGTAAAGCAAATTTAGACTGAAATTACATTATCACACACTCATCCAGTTTTAAACTGGATTTGGCATTTTTGTCCACTTAATAAGTACCCAAGGACCTGGCACAGGCAGATGTTATTGTTTAATAATATTAAAAATATTGTTGTTGTTATATGCACACACAAAAATGAAATCACAGTTGCCAGTTCTTTAGCTAGCGTTGACCTTCATATGCATCAAGTTCTTTCCAAATACTTAGAATGTCATAAGGTATCCACATAGTGTATGTATAGATCCAAGCAATGTGGCCTTTTGTAATTGAGAGGAAGATTTTGTTTGATGGTGTAGAGAGGTACCGTCACAGGATACAAGCGGCTCCAAATAAAACTTCCTTTTGCAATTGGCTGATGGTGATTTTGTCAATGCGGGTGATGTTCAAGCGGTGCTCCAGATTGAACCCAAGGTACCTATTACTTTTGGTACTACCTTTGCTTTCTTTTGCCACAGTTGTCCCACTTCTATTGACAGATCTTTGCATTTTGTGATTCCCTCCCCCCCAGTTCTTTCTCTTCTCTTCTACTGTTTCCTGGTACTACCACAACCACTGGTGATTACCTTTAATGGCTTAGGACCAGTTTGCCTCCGAGACTGCCTTCTCCAACATACCTCCCTAAGACCGATTAGAGCCCACAGAGTTGGTCTGCTGGTGGTCCCATCAGCCAAACAATGTCGGCTGGCGGGCCCACGAACGAGGGCCTTCTCTGTGGCAGCACCGGCTCTCTGGAATACACTACCCCCCGAGATCCACATTATTCCCACCTTGCCAGCCTTCAGAAAAGCAGTAAAAACATAGCTTTGTCGACAGGCCTGGGGCCAATGATTTTAATACAACACCGATCACTCTTGGCCCCATGAATGATTTATTGTATTGGTTTTTAAATTGTGGTTTTTAATGTTTTTAAATGTTTTAATATCTATTGTTTTTAATGCTTTTTATATTTGTTGTTGCATGTGAATTTTTACTGTTGTGAGCCACCCAGAGTCTCTGTGGAGTGGGCGGCATACAAATGCAACTAATAAATAAATAAATAAATAAATAATAAATAATTAGACATTTTTTGGCTTTCTTATCAGAATTTGCTAACTCTGGATATTACGTGGCCGGTGTTTTTCTGGTTGAATTTTAAAGTCCTCAGAGTACCTTAGCATCTTCATTTTCTATAACTTTCTCTATTTTATGACCTCCACCAGTTCTTGCTAGCAGGAAAATGGTATTTCTTGCATATCTTCCAATGCCCCATTGTTGCTACTTTGTCATGCTGTTGCTTATAGTCAATCTGGGCAATTTCTTGCAGAAACTAAGTGATTCATTATTTCTTCAGCTTCTCTGCAGAGGTTATCACATGACATATGCTATAAGTCTTATTGTCAGAAAAGCAGAACTGTCACAAATAATAAAAAGATGATGTATGACGGAGGAAGCCAAAACCTTTTCAATACAAAAACAGTGTTCTGTGGCCGCTCCAGAGACACAGAATGTATAGCCAATGAAAACATAGGAACATAGTATTTTTCTGAGAAATGTGCATCAAGGTAAGTTGCTTTTTTTCTGATTCTGTCCACCACAACTGCTCTAAGGAGATCCACAGAGACTGCCCACTTCTTTTTCACCTGGTTTTTTTTTAGTGCTTAAGAAGAACTTCTGCTGTTTTGTTTCTGAAAAACCTTCACGTTCATCTGCTCGCACATTTCATGTGCTTTTTATGAGGTAGCATTATGGGGAAAATACACGGTCACAACACCCATTACACAATTCGCTTTTGAGCAAGCAACCTTATGCAAAATGCAAAAGAAGTACAGTAAAAGTAGTAGACAAATAGTAGTAAGAAAGACAAATTGGAGGGAAAAATCTATTTAAATGTAGTTTACATCACCTTGATTTTTTACAGCTCTCCATACCTTTCTATTCTTGAAAACCATTATTGTTTCTTCCAAATCCAAGCACTAATCCATGCATTGTCTTTTTTTTCTTTAAATTCCCCCCCCTCTTTTTTAAGGCTGCTATCAACTCCATTCAAGTATGACCATGAGCGGGTTGCTCACTTACCGATACCGGTGCACTGTGCGCGCACCTCCATGTTTCATGCGCATGCACGCTCACTACGTGCACATGCCCTCTCACACAATTTTGCTTCTGCGCATGTGCGGAAGCAAAATCTCACTGAAATCTCGCGTGCGTCCCCTCGCAAGATTTTGGTGAAATTTTGCTTCCGCACATGTGCAGAAGCAAATAAGCCCAAAAATTCTTTTTAAAAGATGGCGACACACGTGACAGACCAGTGAAGACAGCACCGGAGCCGTTGCAAGCAAATTGAGCAATCAGATGCCCCCTACCGGTGCGGCAGAGTCGACCGCACCGGGAGGAACCCATCCCTGAGTATGACATACCAAAACAAAAACACCCAGTGAAGGGACTGTTTTTCTAGTCCTTATAGAGAGGGATGAATGTTCCAGATTCCATTTATTTTCATTGCTTAGTAGTTATCTCTTTTATAACAGAAGTGCATTTTGCTACATGGTGTACAGTTCTGCTATTAAAATGAAGCACTGAGTAGAAATTAGCTCACCAGACAAATGATAAGTTGAAGGCGAAACAGAAATTTTTTTAAAAAAGAAATCAGATCAATAATATCTCTTGATACCAATGCTAGGTGTGGGAAAAAAATAATTCAATGCAACTTGAGTTAGGTATTAACACAGAACATTTTCCACAGCTATGAAGGTTTTCTTCATTTTATTTCCTTTAATGATGCTTTAAAATTCAACTGAAGTACAGCAGGCAGACAGGAGTTGTACAGATCAGTAAGCTAGCACACACGTCCCTGGGTTCATCTCAGCCCAAGAGCAAAAAGAACACAGTGTGGGAA
>JALIGW010000001.1:245165519-245203019 GCA_023053685.1 Diadophis punctatus similis
GGAGTGCTGATCTAACTTCATCTTCTAATAGAATCCTTGTGAGTAGGAATATCTTATAAGTTATCTTGAATGTTGGCAACTTTATTGTACAGAATTTCACTATATGTGAACCCAGGCATTATTTCACGGTACCTATCCAGAGATGCAGACTCAAACTGAAGTTCTTAAAAGTGTGACATTTTTTAAACAGGTATATAATCTGAGATTGCAGGGCTGTGGGTGCCTCCCTTCGAAACCCAGACTGCTATGTCACCAACAGATTATATTTTTTAATTACAGGAAGGGATAATTATTCAAAACTATGCCTGTACTAAGGTTTGGAAGATATGCTTCAGAATGGGCAAGAATGGGATAAGATAGCTGCTGGTCCTTTGCTAAGACAGATGCCGCATTTGCACCCGTACTTACTGGTATATCCATCCCAAAACTGATTGCAACCTTAGTCTTAAGAGTCAGACTCCTCAGGCAGAAAAATTATTTATTATTTATTTATTTATTTGTCAAGCGTGTATAAGATTACAGACAAAGTATGAACATTAATATGAATATGTAAGAAGTATAAGCATGGTTTTGAGTACATGATCGTTTACAAGCCTCTGGCCCAGGGGTGGGTTCCTAATTTTTTTACTGCCACTCTGTGGGCATGGCTTATTTTGTGGGTGTGGCTTGCCAGCCATGTGACTGGGTGGGCGTGGGCCTCAGGAGCTTGGCAGTGGCTGGAGAAGTGGGGGGGCATTGCCCACCCACAACGCAGCCCCCCGCAGTGGGAGCAGCAAGACCGCGGCAGCGGTTCTTCTAGGAGGCTCTATCCGGCCTGAATGCTTCTCCCCATTCGATGATCCTAGGCTCCTGCCACCCATTCCCCCTCCCCTCAGCAGCTCAAGAAGCCTCAAACGTGCGAAAATGCCTAGGATCATCACCGCGCATTCGTGGCTTCTCGGACTGCTGAAGGGAGGGGAATGGAGATAGCTCCTGCCGCCCATTTTTTCAGCATCTCACGCGCTCCCTCAGCCATCCTCCCCTGCTTGGACTCACTGTGGGGTAGGAAGGCAGCGCATGTGCAGTGCTGGAAGCTCGGCTTCTGGGCATGCGCAGAAGAAAATTTAAAAATAAAAATAAATTTTTTTTTAAAAAAAATGACGGCGCCCAGGCACCGGCAACCGACCGCACTGTGACGTCACCAGTGGGCCGCTACTGGTGCTATAGAGTGGACCGCACCAGTAGGAACCCACCACTGCTCTGGCCTTATGGATACCTGCAGGGTATCATAACTGGCATTCACTTTTCCTTTCCAATTTCCTTTAGTGGCAGGATAGGAAAGCACAGAATTTATCTAAGAATGTGAAAAAGGACCTTTACTGGAAGGGGTGTCATGGTGAGGAAGGGATGACTAATTTTATATGTAAATTACCTGCGATGGAAGCTGCCTCTCTCCTTTCCACATGTATAGATATATGCAGACTCTGGGGAGCAAATCTCCTGCCTTACAGAGAATAAGCTCTTTGCATGGTTATCAGCATCAATAAGTATTTTCTGTAGAAGTCTTACTGACTTCCAGTATTCTGTGTTTAATTCTGTAATTTGGCTTTTTGCTGACTGAGAATGGCGGAAGCATAGACCATCAAAGATTAGAGATAGGTACTGGTTGAGGAACAAACTGAAAAGAAGAAAAGGCTTCAAAGGACCATATCAATTCCTTATTTCAGTTGCCCAAGAATGTTTTGGACCCATTTTAACAGTTAAAATGCTCACCCATATTTTGAATGAAGTTTAGGCTTAGGGAAGGCTGTCTGAAGGTACTGCAGTGTTCTGGAATTGTGATTTCCCCAAATCCTGTTTTTGATCGTGAAATGCAGACTTTCCCCCCCTTGCTAATGTTTCCAGCACCTATTTATCACATCTACACAGCATCTCCTTCTGTCATTATTTATCAGATGGATGCAATACAGTAGTAGTTCTCTAGGCAGCAAAACAGACAAGTTCTCACCTCATACTGTGTTTCTTCTCATTAGTGTTGTGGGGGGGAAAAATCCCCAAGGATCTTGCTTCAAAATGTGGTAGAGCTACATAATTCTTTTGCAAAAAATAAATGTGTGAGATTGTAGTATTTTACTTAACTTTATTTTGGGATGCACAGGCTCACAAACATAGCACTCACAATAATACAAAAAGTTAATGAATAGAGGAAGAAGTGCTAACTTGTTATTCTCCACTTCAAAGAGTGCGAATGGATCTTTTCCCAACCAGGCATTAAATAGAATTTAGTGACACAGTAATTGCATTGCTGGATGCAAATAAATACATAGTTTACAAAATAAATGCAAATATGTTCTTCTAATTGGTGAAAAAAACGGATTTATTCAGTAATGAAGAATATTTTATTCATGGAAAAACATGCTCCCCTCATAAATGTAGATATCGAGGGTAAATAACTAATCAACTATCATGGATGTTTATTTGTCCATTATACCCAACAGAGCAACAGTTAGAGTGCTACCTGACCCTTCTATGCATTTGGGTTAGCAAATTGCTGAAGGCTGTCACTTGATGTACATTATTGGCTTTGAAACATCCTTAACTTCTTTGTCCAAATCCTTTATACCTCTAGTTTTCATGCTAATGTTCTAAGCCTGAAAAATATTATATTTCCATTGTAGGTCTTCTGCAATTCATAATTTTGCCCTCACTTTCATTTCTAGATAATTTTCTTTGCTTTTCCATCAGTGAAGTGAACTTGCCAAGTTCATAAGGAGCAGTAAGAAACATATTGACAATCAAACTATTACACTATTCTCTCAATGAATGAATGGATGGGCTATTGCATTATTCTAATAGAAAAGACTATATGTAGCTAAGAATTGAACTGTAGAATCCCTGTTGCTGTCTAAGTTTGGTTGTTTGCTTGAGTCACAAAACAATACCCTAAAGCAGCAGTTCTCAACCTGTGGGTTGTGACCCCTTTGGTGGTCGAACGACCCTTTCACAGGGGTTGTCTAAGACCATCGGAAAACACATATTTCCGATGGTCTTAGGAAGCGAGACACCGCTCCTCTATCCATCTCCAGGCGGGTCCACCCACATGCAAATAGACTACTGCAAAAAAAAATCTGTACCATGGGAACTTCTGAGCATGTGCAGAAGCCGAATTTCTAGCACTGCGCACCATCTTGTTTTTGGCTTTTTTTTGCAATTTTGTATAAACAATTTCGGCACTGCACATGCATGCGTATGCAAAGCGCATGTGCACCCACGAGGCATGGCCATGCAGCACAGGACGAAGCAAACCGGCAGTGAGGTAAGTTAGAACCCGCTCGAGTTTCCTAATAATTTTATTATTTTATGGTTGGGGGTCACCACAACATGAGGAACTGTATTAAAGGGGCGTGGCATTAGGAAGGTTGAGAACCACTGCCCTAAAGGAACTATCATGGAGAACCCCTGCCCCAAAACTGGCAGAGAGGCTACTTATATGCAGGACCATCTTAATAGCATTATGGGCCCCAAGCAAAGCAGTGTACTGGGCCCCTATGACAACTACTCACAGGAATAAAAATGTAAATGGTCAATAAAATTAAACATATATTTGCATGTTTGTATTAATTAAAAAATGCAGTAAAATGTAATAAATATGTTGCTGTATTTATATGATACAAGGTGCATTGAAGGGTTAACATATACACATTAGTATGGGGCCCCTATGCTCGTGGGGCCTACGGACAAGTGCCCATCAGGCCCATGCGTTAAGACAGCCCTGCTTATATGAACAGGGAGCAAATCCCATACTCAGTAGCACTGATAATGTTATCTAGATGGGTAATGAAATGTCTACAAGCAAACAACTAAGTCTACAGAGCACCAAGGACTCCACAATATTGCATTATAACTATTGAATGTAGAAGTTTCTAATATTCTTGCATGAATAGAAAACCAAAGAGTGTTTATTTTTATTCTGTGGGCCTCGAGCAGAGGTGGGTTCCTCCTGGTTCGGACCAGTTCGCCTGAACTGGTAGCGACCCGCTGGTGACATCACAAAGACATCAGAGAACCGGTTCGGTTGGTGCCAGTCCGTGGGCACTGCCATCTTTTTTTTATTTTTTTTTGAATTTTTTTTTGAAATTTTTTTTAAAAAAATTATTCTGAGCATGCGCAGAAGCTGAGTTTCCGGCACTGCGCATGCGTCGCCATCTTGTTTTAGGCTTTAATTTTTTTTAATTTTTTGGCACTGTGCTTGCATGCGCGTGCTTTGCACGCACCCACGAGGCACAGCTACATGGCGTGGAAGGAGGCGAACCGGCAGCGAGGTAAGTTAGAACCCACCCCTGGCCTCGAGGAAGGATCTCTCACTAGTATTTAAGATCCTCAGACAGCTCCCTGTAAGTAGAGTTATTGCCTATCATGTGGATAGCATTTGTAGTGGGATGGGGAGAAAACCTGCAGTATAGTCTGGGCTGCTGGGATCAGAAACACAGAATCAGAACTGGAGTCTCTGGATCATTTTGCCATTATTCTTTGCTCCCAGAAGAATCTCCCTTACTTACAAAAATCCTGATAGCAGCATCTACCTGACTTTGTCTCATCTTGAAAAGCTAAACAGAATCAGAAGATACTTGGTATGAAACTGTCAGGAAACCCAAGACTTTGAATTACTTTGGGAAGTTAAAAAAATAGAATAGAATAGAATAGAATAGAATAGAATAGAATAGAATAGAATAGAATAGAATAGAATAGAATAGAATAGAATTCTTTATTGGTCACGTTTGATCGGATGCACAAGGAATTTGTCTCCAGTACATAAACTCACAGTGTACATATAAACACCAAGTAATAGGTCAGAGGTCATAATCATAGTTACAATCACTATTCATAAGTTAAAAACAACAACTGATAAATCATAAGAAACCATTGTGTGGTATTTCAACATTATATTCCAGGCCTGTGCATTGCAATTGCCTCAGTACTCTTAAATGATAATTACCCAGTGGTGGCTACTTTCCCTCCCCATTTTTACATTTTTGCTACTATTCCCTCTCCCATTATTGCTACTTTGTCTTTTAGTAATTATCATTGATATCCTTTCATTGTGTTGTCCTGAATTCTTTTTCTGCAAGGATGTGTGTCTTCATAATTTTTGAGCTCCATATTGGCTCTGAAATGTTGACTTTTTAATGAAAATATTTCAATTGCATGCTGGTCCCTGCTGGATAGTTCCTATGTAACAATTTTATCTTGATTAAAATAAATTATATAGGACCTGAAAGCAGGGGTGAAATGCTCCTGGTTCGGGTGTGCCTGTCGGTCGTCGGAGAGGCGGTTACAAAGGCAGCGCGAGGCTCCGCCTACATGCCCGGACACCGCCATTTGGATTCTTTTATCCTCTGCGCATGCGCAAAGCATTCTGTGCATGCGCAGAGGGTAAAAGAACCCAAATGGCGGCGTCCAGGTGGGTGGGCAGAGCCTCGTGCTGCCTTCACGACCGGCTCTCCTACGACCTACAGGCACGCCCAAACCAGGAGCATTTCACCCCTGCCTGAAAGGTATTCTCTTAACAGAATTTGAAATGGTATTATGTACAAATGAAGAACATGTAATTGGGGGTAGGGCTTATATTACAAGCAGCCTGAAAAATCATGCAAGGGCTTATTTTCCAGTTGGGTCTTATTTTTGGGGAAACACGGTATATGTATTACATATGATGATGCAGTGAATTTTTTTAAAAAATCAACATTCAGATGAAACTAGGATTTTTCTTGCTAGGATTTATGGAAAGTCAATTAGTGTATACTAATGAATGATAGGTTTTCTACTGCAATAAAGTGATATGATGGAATGTGCACCTGGAGAAACATTGGGGAGGGGGGTGGAACTTTGGCAACACAGAGCTTTTCCAGAAAGAGGCCTAGATTAGGAGACTATGCAGTCCTGAGCTGGATGAGAGAGGGACAAAGAGGTTCAGGACAGCTACACCCTAGAATCTCTCAGGATGCATGTAATAGGTTAGGAAGTCATAACTTTAGTTTGGCAAGATTTTGTCCATTAGGTATAAGCAAATATAAGATTGAACTTGATTGTATCTTGCTGTATCATCTTTGCGGCTAGCGTCTGATAGATTATTATATGCACAAGGTGGAAAAATACAGAAATATCCACAATAGAGGAGTTGGCCATAAAGATGGTAGAACTTGAAGAAATGATTTAATTGACTCATGATAAGGAAAGTAATAGCAACTACTTTGATAAAAGATTGGATAATTTGCATGTATTTTGCTGAAAATGTATAAAAATGAACTGGTGATTTCTGGATTTAAAAGGGCTGCATATGAGAAGAAGGAAAATATGTGATGTAATTTTGAAAGGAGGAAGTGGTGTTGCGGGGGAGACGCCACCCGTCCCCTCCCAGTCAGGTTATTTGTTTTATATGTCTTGGTAGCGATTTGTGTTTAATTATCCTTTTATATCTCCCTGACCAAGGGTTGCACCCCCTGTTTCACTTCTCTCGCTGTTTAGAGGCTTGCTTTTTTACTTCTTCTTCAATATCTCTAAGCTCTGCAGGATTGTTTGAGATTTGCTTTATGTGTGGAATAGACAGACGTTGACACGTTTCTTTAACACACTAGTAAACAGTTTATTTAAATACTTCTCAGTAATTGTCAAGTGAATTTGTTACAGCCACAAGCAGCTTATTTAATTCTTTCCTTTTCTTTCCTTCCTCTCTGAGACTCTCTTTGCTTTCTTGACTAAATCTAAGCAACTCCCATTCTTATTTGTTTCTAGGCCTATAGATAAGAGCATGTTTCACCGTTTATCTCTATCTACAGATTACTCAATATATATATATATCAATCTTGTTCCCTGACCCTGGCTCCTGCTTCCCACAGAACTGCCTAAGGCCTATTTTCTCTCTTTGGAAGTCACACACAGAGCTCCTCAGCTCTCCACACTAAGCCTTCCCTCCTGGGATTTATCACATAATAGAGCTTCCCTCAGCTCTTCAAAGCATTTCTCACTAAATTCTTCCCTCCTTTGGCAATTACCACATAACATAACAGAGAGCTCCACATCTCTCTCAGCCAGGCCTTTTATAGTTCCTGGCCCTGCTATCTATGATCCGATTGGCTGTCTCTTGTGATGTCATCTATCCCCCCTCCCTTCTGGAGCACTGGGATAAACACCTCCCCCTTTCTACTTACCATGCATTTAAAAGCTGTCTGGCTCTATACTTACTTGTTTAAACAGTTCCTTTTAACCACATTTTAACTTTATACAACAACTTACTATTTTACATTCAGTACCTGTATGTGGGCACCACAGGTACCAAATATGTCTATAAGTACTATAAAAAGACTGGAATGTGTTATTTATCTTTCCCCCCTTTTTTCTCATGCTACTGTTTTCAATTTTCTTTTTCTTTCTTTCCTACTTTTCTTCTACAATTTTTCATATTTATCTTTTAACTTTGCAAACAAGTTCTTCAATTAAAAAAAATTATACATATAAAGAAAGTATCTCCTTCTTAGGAGATACTATGGAAGAATTAGCTTTCAAATTCAGGACCAACCTCTGTTACATATTGTTAATGTTTGGCTGTATATCATAGGGTGATCCTGTTTCTTTGTTATGTTGGCTTCAATAATATTTCTCTTGTTAGGTTGATCCCAGCTAGTTCTTCTGTGGGCTTGGACTCTATTGATATAAATGCTAGTAATGTCTCATAATGGAATCATATATAAACTTTTACTTCACAGTCCCACTGAAGTAAACAAAATTTATTTCCAGATATGTTTCAGATTGCAGCTTAAATTATTAAACTGCTACATATATTTCAGAATCAAGTCATTCTTGAATGCTAATATTTTCCACTCCTACCTTTCTAAAGCAGCGCCTGAAGTTAATTACATTCTTATAGAGTTTATTGTGTTAAAGGTTTGCCCAAATGCTATACCTGTCTAATCAGCTATAATCGGTAGGCGAGTGGAACACAATAGGATGGATTCTGTGCTTGGCTGGAGATATAATTGAGCAATTTTTCTTCTCTATATGCATTGCCTTCTGAAACTGCCAGCCAGTTAACTAGCTGGTGATATAATACAGATGTAAATACACTATTGCTTTTTAAAGAAAGGCTTCTGCTCTCTGCATCGCTAAGAGAAATAAGGAACATGAGTGAAGTTCAGTGATTTTGACAGCAAAATCATTAGAATATAATGTTTGACATACAATTTTTTTCTCCAAATGCATTGAATGCCCCAAAATGTACACTCTTTTTCACAGGTGAGATTGAAATGGTGGGGCAAAGCATCTATGCAGTAATTTCCTTAATATTTAAGTTAATTTAACATTTTTAAATTTATGCTTAATTTTGAAATATAAGGTTTTTGAAATTGATTTTTGAGAATTTTGATCATTCAGATAAAAACCTTTTAAAAAGGAATTTTTACGTTCCTATTTGCATTCTAATGTATAAACAGTTGAAAATAACTCCTAGCTGCATCATCAAATGTTTATTCGTTCATTTTTATGCCACTCAATACCTGTAGCTACCTGAGAAATTCTCAAAGTATCAATAAAATGTAAAGTCACAGTAAAATATAATGTAAACCTTTCTTTCTTTCTTTCTTTTAATTTTTTTTATTAAATACACACAACTATACAACAATACAACACTGACATACACAACAACAAATAAACATTTTGGGCTTTTCTGTTTAGCCCCTAACTCCAATAAGCTATCCTCGGAGCTTTACATAATTTAAGTTACATTTTTTTACCATAATAAACAACTATATATATATATACCATGTTACATTTAATGAATTTTTGCACACTAATATCTTATATCAGTGATGGCGAACCTATGGCACGCGTGCCACAGGTGGCACGCGGAGCCATATCTGCCGGCACGCGAGCCGTTGCCCTAGCTCAGCTCCAGCGTGCATGTGTGCGTCGGCCAGCTGATTTTTGGCTCACGTGGAGACTTTGGGAGGGCATTTTAGGCTTCCAGAGGGCCTCCGGGGGGGGGCATTTTTTGCCCTCCCCAGGTTCCAGGGAAGCCTCTGGAGCCTGGGGAGGGCGAAAAACGAGCCTACCGGGCCCACCAGAAGTCGGAAAATGGGCTGTTTCCGGCCTCCAGAGGACCTCTGCGGGGGCGGGGGAGGCCGTTTTCGCCCTCCCCAGGCATTGAATTATGGGTGTGGGCACTCACACATGCATGATAGCGCACGTGCACACGCTTTCGGCACCTGAGGGAAAAAAGGTTCACCATCACTGTCTTATATTATTCAGAGTTGACAGATATACATCATATTTTATGCATTCCTTCTTTTTCTTAACCAATCATAAAATTTGTTCCATATTATATAAAAGTCTTTGAAAGTAAACCTTCCAATCCCCCTCCAATATAGCCAAGCAACCAAACAACTAATAGCTTAAAAATAAACCCAAAGTAAAATCAGCAACGGAAAGATATTAAGTACATACATATTTATTTATTAGATTTTTATTCTGTCTTTATTACTTTATTAGTAACTCAAATCTCTGAAAGGAAGTAGCTCAACTCTAGCCTGGCTGAGAGAATGTGGGTTTTGGAATCATTGCACCTTGCATCTTTAGTTTTGGAAGGGGATGCCCCAGCATCAATCAGCACTGAAGTGTAATCTGAGGGTTTGTCTGAACTTTTTGCTCCTGCTTGAGAAGCAGATGATAGCTGTGGCTAAGAAGGCCTTTGCAAATCCCTCTTGTGCACCACCAACCTATTCTGTGAGAAACTAATTATTAATGACATTTGCGATTTGGGCTGTTTTTTTGGAATTCTGTATTATAAGTCTATGACAATCTCTCAAGAATATCTGTCTTCTCTGGTACTTTAACATTATACTTTTGCTTTAAGATGTAGGGGGGGGGAGAAACTTTGTCCTTCTTTATTCCTGTCTGGAAATTCAGTATTTGTGTTTTAAGATATTCCCTTTTCCTTAAATAGAATCGGAAGAATCCTAATCTTTGACTAGAAACGTGTGAAGGTCTGAGAAACTATTGCGTTACCACATATACTTCCTGATTGTAATGGCAGATTCCTGTGGGAAATCCATCTACTTCTTTCACTTCTGTTCTCTTGGGACAATTCTACACTTTCAGAAAAAGGCCTCTGCTTTTGTAATGAATACGTAATTAAGAGAGGTGGTAGGTGGGGTTTTATTGGTTTTATGTTGTGGATTTTTAACGCTGTAAGCCATCCAGAGCAGGGGTGGGTTCCTCCTGGTTCGGACCGGGTCACCTGAACTGGTAGCGACCCGCTGGTAACATCACAATGGCGTCACGGATCCGGTTCGGTCGGTGCCGGTCGGTGGGTGCCGCCATCTTTTTTTTGGATTTTTTTCCGAATTTTTTACTGTTTGGAAGTTTTTTCCTCTGGTGCTGCTTGAAAAAGGGCCCTCCCGCCTGCCCCCAGGTTTATACTTACCTTTATTCCTTCGCCCGAAGCACAGCTGATCAGCTCCTCAGCTGTGTTTCGGGCTGATTATAGCTATTGAGTATGCGCGGAAGCAGAATTGCACGAGGGGACACACGCGAAACATTGCGATGTGAACTGGTGGTGAAGGTAACTGGAACCCATCCCTGATCCAGAGTCACTCTGTATAAGCTGAGCTGCCATATAAATTTGATAAATAAATAAATAAATAAATAAATAAAGAATAAATGTGTTTTAAAGAGAAGATTAAAAACTAACAAAGACTAATGCAGAATAAAGAAAACAAGGAAAAGATATAGAAAAAGATAAAAGTACAGAAATAAAAGATAAGCAATAGGAATTATCTGTGTCTGATGAAACCACTATTGCCAGTTTCATTTCTTTCTCTCTCTCTCTCTCTCTCTCTCTCAACCCCCCCCCCTAATATTATCTGAGCGTTTTATGGAAAATCTCCATAGGTATTCATCAATTTAGTTTGTACCCAGCATACTCCCAATCAATCTCTATATCCAGGTCAGACTAGCATATATGCCACATAGTCTGTCTAATGAAAAATATAATGATATTAATAAATTAATGAATGAAGTTCATCTAAAAAGCATTTTTATAAACCTTCAATAATGGAGGAACAATCATAATAACAATAAAAATCAGCCCATATCTTATACCATTCAGTAAGTGGGCGATCGTGATGGGGATTTTTACCCCTCTGGTTTCATAGTATTATGAAATGTTATATCTGGAGGTGAAGTCACAGCTAGAAAAAAAGGCTTTATTATGTGTTCTCTTTGGAACAGCTGCCTTATTTAAAATGATTAATTTCATACTCAGTAACCTTTGATTCAATGTAATAAAATTGAGTATCAAAATTAGCAACTTACTGATTTATTAGATCATGCACTTTGCTTTCAGCATCCTTAATAGTAAACATTACTTCATTATTTGCTGTTACAGTCAAGATGCCAGTCATTTGCTAGTGCTTCTACTCCCAGGAATTTTGCTTTATGTAGTTCATGAATATTCTAGATTGAGTATGTAGAATAAATGAAATTCCAATTTAATGATCTTTTGAGACCTCCAGGACATTGCTTATGTTTTCATTCTATCATATTAATACACTCTAAGAGCCTGTTTTGGACCATTAATAATTTTTCGGCACTTTATTGGAGCATATTATTCCAGATATACTCACAATAATCAATGAAATGGGAAATAAGAGTTGTCATGGCCCAGTCTGAAGAAATTTGATGCAGTTTCATCCTGTTCTCCAAAAATGTTACTAGTCAACAATCCAATTATAAATAATCAAAGATATCACATAAAATCTTTTTATATCATTATCTCAAACTGTTCTGCTTCGCCATTTCAAGACTTCAGATACTTTAGAAAATAAGAACAGCCCTTTTATTTTATTTTTATTTTTATTTATTTATTTTGTCAAGTACGTGTTGGTAATATACATAGATACAACATTGTTTATATACATAAGAGGGTACTGAAAGAGGGAACATTAGGACAGAGACGGTAGGCACGCTGGTGCACTTATGCACGCCCCTTACTGACCTCTTAGGAATCAGGTGAGGTCAACAGTGGACAGTCTTAGGGTAAAGTTTTGCGGGTTTGGTGACGAAACCACAATGTCAGGTAGTGATTTCCAGGCATTTACCACTCTGTTGCTAAAGTCGTATTTTCTACAGTCAAGTTTGGAGCGGTTCACTTTGAGTTTGTATCTGTTGTGTGCTCATGTATTGTTGTGGTTGAAGCTGAAGTAGTCGTTGACAGGAAGGACATTGTAGCAGATAATTTTCTGAGCTATGCTTAGGTCGTGCCGAAGGCAACGTAGTTCTAAGCTTTCTAAGCCCAGGATTTCAAGTCTGGTTGCGTAAGGTATTCTGTTGCGAGTAGATGAGTGGAGGACTCTTCTTATAAAGTATCTCTGGACACTTTCTAATGTATTTATGTCTGATATAATCTGACTTTTACCAAGTCAGATTATTCTGGGCATTTTATACCAAGGTTTCTACTTTGGCTTGCTATAATTTTCTACAAATTCAAACAGATTTTTCTCATCCTTTGCTACTTGATCCTTTCCTAAACTAGAGATGCTAAGATTTCATCTGGGGCATTCTGTGCAGTATACCCCTCCCTTAATTTAATGGAGATGCCTACTTTTAGTATCATTTGATTATTATGAATAACAGAACTAGAAGCATATCAAGCATAACAAGTAATCATGCCCTTTATCCATGTAGCCAGTAATCCACATTGGGAACTCAGATATAATTCCTTTCTAGCCTGTACCCAAAATATCATAATATAAATCTTGGACCCTTTGCGCATATGCCATTATTTGGCTAGTGACCTTCGTCCTTTCCCAGTTTTCTTCAGAATTTGAAGCTAAAAAAGAAAACCTTTTAGAAAATATCTTGAAACAGCTTGCCCAAAGAATGTAGTATGCTACTGCAGAAGATGAAAAATTCTGCTATCTAATCTTCCATTTATTTGCTCCTTTCCTCCCCCATTCCCATTCCCAATCTCAGAATAGAATAGAACAGTGATGGCGAACCTTTTTTCCCTTGGATGCCGAAAGCACGCACGTGCGCACTGTCACACACGTGTGAGTGCCCACACCCATAATTCAATGCCTGGGGAGGGCGAAAACGGCCTCTCCTGCCCCCACAGAGGTCCTCTGGAGGCCGGAAATGGCCATTTCCCGACTTCCGGTGGGCCTGGTAGGCCCGTTTTTCGCCCTCCCCAGGCTCCAGAGGCTTCCCTGGAGCCTGGGGAGGGTGAAAACACCCCCCCCAGAAGCCCTCTGGAAACCTAAAATGCCCTCACAGAGCCTCCACATGAGCCAAAAATCAGCTGGCCGGCACGCACATGCATGCTGGAGTTGAGCTAGGGCAATGGCTCGCGTGCCAGCAGATATGGCTCCGCGTGCCACCTGTGGCACGCGTGCCATAGGTTCGCCATCACTGGAATAGAATAACAGAGTTGGAAGGGATCTTGGAGGTCTTCTAGTCCAACCCCCTGCTTAGGCAGGAAACCCTACACCACTTCAGACAAATAATTGCATTATGGTCAAAATGTATCATTGCAATATCTGACGCAATGAGAATGTAATGGGAATGTAATGATTAGAAAACAGGTTTTCCCCTACTGTTTGTAATAAGACCTTGTGAATACCCTGGTAGTTCAGAACTGAGCAGACGAAAGCTCAACTTTCACTATTTTTTTTTTAACTAATCCCATCCATTCTTGCAACGTGGGAAGGAGAATCAAATGAAGGTTGTCTGATGTGGAATTCTCTGTACTGAAGAAGGTTAGGATTAAACCAACAATTTAATTAGGCATGTTATGACTAATACATGAGGTTCTCATCCAGGTGTCCGGAGAGCATTAATCATCATTGGCTGAGCCAGCTATAAAATCAAGGCCAAGTTGCCTGGACTAGAAATGAAAAAGAAGATGAAACACCCACAGACAACAGACTGAATTGGATAATCTAACGACAGCCAAGCTCTCAGAAAGAAACATGTGTAATAGTAAACCCTTTGCACACCCACCATCTCTTGACTATATCGTGGGACAAAAATTAAATTGCGAGGAAGGGAGCGGAGACACATTGCTGGCAGGTGATGGCATAATATAAAAGACTGGAGGATAACCACCCTGGTAATATGGTTAATGTTATTATGTCTTACAATAGCATTGCCATGTTGGGTCAAATAAGTGATTAAGCTCTCCATTGTGGATGTATTTTTGGTTTCTTTCCAGAAGGAAATAAAATGGGTGAGGCTGTCAGCCTTTCCCTATGTTCTGAGGTAACAATGGAAAGGGCCTCTCCTTTCTTTAGTGCAGTGGTTCCCAACCTGTGGTACGTGTACCACTAGTGGTACGCGAGGGCCTTCCAGGTGGTACGCGAACACTTTCGGGGTCATGAACAATTTTTAGTTAGTTATTTTTTACTTCACAAAAATGTTTACTGCCTAACACAAGATAATCTGGCAACGATTTGCAACTGTTGCCACACGCCACCCACCTGGCCCCAGCGGCCCGAGAATCCAGTTGCTGGATGCGCGGGGCTAAAAAAGGAATGGTACAATTATGGAAATAAAGTGATATCTGATCTAATTTAGTTTCTCTGGAACCAGGTGGTACTCGGCGACTGTACGGGACCTCCAAGTGGTACTCGATCACAAAAAGGTTGGGAACCACTGCTTTAGTGGAATCTGTGCAACTTGCTCTTTTGATTACCATTCACAAGTGAGCTTTGCTTTTCTGGAGAATGGAACAGGGTGAATGAAACAGGAAGAAATAACATTAACAGGAATATGTTGATGGGTACCTGATCATAGGAAACATAATTTTTATTAATTTTATTCATAAGAATTACAATATAAACCCTTGCATTTTCAAAAATAAGGACAGTCCTTTGACCAAAAGTTGTCCAATCCATGGCCAGTTGAAAGACATATGAATCGGGAAAGCAGAGCAAAGGCATCGTATAGCAGTAGTTAGGAACATAAGTACAATACGTAGCAAACCATTGAATGAAATCACGTATTTCTTGTTCACTGTTGTCAGCAATACATCAGCTTAATAAGTATTAGACAGAACATTCCCAGCCTTACATGGAAACGGCAAGGATTGAATCTGGGACATTTGCATTCAGATCAAGTGGTCTGCTGCTGTGTTAGCAACCCAGTGTACACCAGGACAGCACATAGAATATGTACTGTATACAGGTCATATGGATTATAATTCCTTCTGTGATGTTATATATTGCATTTCTTTGCATTTCAATTTAACATTACCCAATTATTTTCAAATGTGCATTTCTATCTATCAATATGTGCACATATTTTGCAAAAATGTCTTTAGTTTTGTCCTCCTTTTGGCTATACAGTATAGTTGCAACACTTACGTTTGTCCAATGTTTTGTAGTTTCTTTCACATATATTTATTCTTGCAGTATTCACTATTTATATACTCTTATTTATTTAGTGTTATATATTATTCTTTTTCTTTTGATTTTTGTGGGGGAAGGTAAATATTCATAGAAAAGCTACTTTTTATGTGTTTATTTATTTTCCATTATAACCTTGGGGGCAAGTGATCATGCAATATTGGAATTCAATATTATGCAAATACAAGCAGTAGAACAAAGTCAAACTAGAGTCTTGGACTTTAAGAGAGCTAATTTCAATGAACTTAGAGAGAGCTTGGGAAGGATTCCATGGACAAAAATCCTCAAAGGGAAAACAACTCAAGAAGCTTGGAAAATTTTGAAAAGTGAGATTATAAAAGCCCAGTCTAGTGCAATACCAATGAAGAAGAAAAATAATAGGTCTCAAAAAAACCCAGCATGGCTGCATAAAGAACTCTCTGACAAATTGAAAGACAAAAAGGACAAGTATAAAAAGTGGAAAGAGGGGGAAATAACTAAGGCAGAATATCAGCAAATAGCCCGAACCTGTAAAGATGAAGTGAGGAAAGCTAAGGCTCACAATGAACAAAGGCTTGCGACAAAAGTAAAAAATAACAAAAAACCTTCTTCCAACATATTAAAAACAAGAAAAAAATCAAGGAACAATTGGTCCATTGCTGGGAGAAAGTGGCAAGAAGGTGACAAGCAACAGGGAGAAAGCAGAGCTACTTAACTCATTTTTTGCATCTGTCTTTACACAAAAGGAAAAAACAGTCCAACCTATCAAAACAGCACCACAAAAATATATTAGGAACACAAGTTAAAATAGGGAAGAAAATGGTAAGTGAACACCTGTCCACCCTAGACGAGTTCAAATCATCAGGACCGGATGGATTACACCCCAAGGTTCTGAAGGAACTGGCAGATGAGATCTCAGAACCACTTTCAAAGATCCTGGAGCACCAGGGAACTGCCAGAGGACTGGAAAGGAGCTGATGTAGTTCCCATCTTCAAAAAAGGAAAAAAAATAGATCCAGGAAACTACAGACCTGTCAGCCTGATCTCAATACCAGGGAAGATTCTGGAAAAGATAATCAAGCAATGAATCAACAAACACCTAGAAGCAAACAAAGTAATAACCAAAAGCCAACATGGGTTTGTCAAAAACAGGTCATGCCAGACTAATCTTATTGCATTCTTTGACAAAGTGACAAAATTAGTGGACCAGAGGAATACTGCCGATATAATTTACTTGGACTTCAGTAAGGCATTTTATAAAGTAGACCATAACCTACTACTAGATAAAGTAGAAAAATGTGGGTTAGAAAGCAACACCACCAGATGGATTCAAAACTGGCTGAACAACCATACTCAACGTGTAGTGCTCAATGGAACTGCATCTACATGGAGGGAAGTATGCAGTAGAGTACCCCAAGTCTCTGTTTTAGGCCCAGTACTCTTCAACATCTTCATCAATGACTTGGACGAGGGGATAGATGGGGAACTCATCAAATTTGCAGATGACACCAAACTGGCAGGATAGGCTCAAGATACAGAAGGATCTTGACAGACTTAAATATTGGGCACTATCTAACAAAATGAAATTCAATGGCGAAAAAAGTAAGGTTCTACATTTAGGGAAGAAAAACAAAATGCACAGGTACAGTATATGTGGTACCTTGCTCAACAGTAGTAAGTGTGAGAGGGATCTTGGAGTCCTAGTGGACAACCATTTAAATATGAGCCAGCAGTGTGCAGCACCTGCCAAAAAAGCCAACACAGTTCTAGGCTGCATTAACAGAGGGATAGAATCAAGATCATGTGAAGTGTTAATACCATTTTAAATGCCTTGGTAAGGCCACACTTGGAATACTGCATTCAGTTTTAGTCGCCACAATGTAAAAAGGATGTTGAGACTCTAAAAAGAGTGCAGAGAAGAGCAACAAAGATGATTAGGGGACTAGAGGCTAAAACATATGAAGAACGGTTGCAGGAACTGGGTATGTCTAGTTTAATGAAAAGAAGGACCTATGGAGACATGATAGCAGTGTTCCAATATCTCAGGGGCTGTCACAAAGAAGAGGGAGTCAAACTATTATCCAAAGCACCTGAGGCTGGTAGAGTTAGGGATAGGGGGCACCATTTTTCGTTGGTTCTCCTCCTTTCTCTCCAACCGGTCGCAGTTTGTATTGGCAGGGGGGCAGAGGTCGTCCTCGAGGCCTCTTACATATGGAGTGCCCCAGGGGTCGATTCTCTCCCCCCTTCACATCTATGTGAAGCCGCTGGGTGAGATCATCCGTGGCTTTGGGGTGAAGTACCATCAGTACGCCGATGATAGACAGCTGTACATTTCCACCCCAGGCCACCCCAATGATGCCCTTGAAGTGATGTCCCGGTGCCTGGAAGCTGTGCGGATCTGGATGGGGAGAAACCGACTCAGGCTCAACCCTTCCAAGACGGAGTGGCTGTGGTTCCCAGCGTCTCGATATAGTCAGATGATTCCATCTCTGACTATCGGGGGCGAGTCTCTAGCCCCCGCTGAAAGGGCTCGCAATCTGGGTGTCCTCCTGGATCCACAGCTGTCCTTAGAGGACCATCTGACAGCTGTGACCAGGGCGGCCTTTTATCAGGTCCGCCTGATACGCCAGTTGCGGCCCTTTCTGGATCGGGATTCCCTGTGCACAGTCACCCATGCCCTGGTCACGTCGCGTCTGGACTACTGTAATGCTCTCTACATGGGGCTCCCCATGAAGAGCACCTGGAGGCTCCAACTGATCCAGAATGCAGCCACGCGGGTGGTTTCGGGGGCTAATTGGCGCTCCCATATAACACCTCTCCTGCGCGAGCTGCACTGGCTTCCGGTGGTCTACCGGGTGCGCTTCAAGGTGCTTGTTACTACCTTTAAAGCGCTCCATGGCATTGGACCTAGATATCTCCGAGACCGCCTGCTGCCACAAACTGCCTCCCATCGACCAGTGCGCTCCCACAGAGAGGGCCTCCTCGGGGTGCCATCAGCCAAGCAGTGTAGGCTGGTGACGCCCAGGGGGAGGGCCTTCTCTGTGGGAGCACCCACCCTCTGGAATCAGCTCCCTCCAGACTTAAGAACCATTCACGACCTGTCCACCTTCCGCCGTGCCCTCAAGACGTATTATTTTTATCAAGCCGGGCTGGCGTGAAAAGGTTTTTGGGTTTTTAAAAAAATTTTAAGATTTTACTAAATTTTAATTGTATTAAATTAGGGCCACATAGAATATTTTCTTTTAAATGTATTTTAATGTTTATATTGTATTTTTTACTTGGCTGTGCACCGCCCTGAGTCCCCTGGAGAAGGGCGGTATATAAATTTAATTAAACTAAACTAAACTAAACTAAACTGAGGGTAGAACAAGAAGCAATGGGTGGAAACTAATCAAGGAGAGAAGCAACCTAGAAGTAAGGAGAAATTTCCTGACAGTTAGAACAATTAATCAATGGAACAGCTTGCCTCCAGAAGTTGCAAATGCTCCAATACTGGAAGTTTTAAAGAAGATGTTGGATAATCATTTGTCTGAAGTGGTATAGGGTTTCCTGCCTACCAGGGGGTTGGACTAGAAGACCTCCAAGGTCCCTTCCAACTCTGTTATTCTATTCTATTCTATTCTATTCTATTCTATTCTATTCTATTCTATTCTATTCTATTCTATTCTATTCTATTCTATTCTATTCTATAAACAATGAAAAGAAGATGCTTTAATTTTAGGAATAAATACATTTTCCCTCTGTATTGCAATTGTGGCACAAGGCTAGAGAACTTTGACTCTGGTTTTTAACCACATTTGATAATCTGACATGGCATGTATAACCAAATCGTAGGTAGGCTGAGTTCATCAGAAATCTGTGTGTCCAGGTTTCAGGCTTGGGATCAACTGAGAATCTAAGGGAGGGTGGAATATATTGGTTATTGTTATCTGGGAGTGAATGAGGGCCTTCAGAGACTATGCACTGCAGATAATTGGATGTGAGATACTCTAATTGAAGATGTGCTCTAGGGAACTATTGCAATGGCCACTTTTATATTTCTCTCCCTACTGCACTGCATCATTCCTTTACAACCTGCTAGTTTCCATTAGTTATGGAAACCTCAAGCCTGTGAGTACCTTGACAATTTCAACCTACTACCAGCAGAGGGGGGTTCTAATTTTTTTTACTACCACTCTGTGGGTGTGGCTTAATTTTGTGGGTGTGGCTTAATTTTGTGGGTGTGGCTTAATTTTGTGGGAGTGGCTTGATGGCCATGTGATCGGGTTGGAGTGGCTTGATGGTCATGTGATGGTGGGCATGGCTTCATGGTCATGTGACTGGGCGGGCATGGCTTCATGGTCATGTGACTGGGTGGGCATGGCTTCATGGTCATGTGACTGGGTGGGTGTGGCTAAGTGGTCATGATCCTAGTTCCCCCTATGAGGATTCCTGCATCTTGACCTTTTACAATCCCCCAAAGGATTAAAGGAAACCAGATTCCATACAGCTGTGAACCCTTAAGGCAAACCAAATACAAGTGGTCCTCGTTTACTGGCCAGTTGCTTAGCAAGTGTTCAAATTTATGACTGACCTCCTCAGAGCTACTTGACCTATTTTTGGAGTTTTGACAGCCATATGCACGCACACATGTGCGCGCGCGTGCACACACACACACATTTATGACCAGTTACAACATCCCACACAGTCGTGTGACTGAGGTTTTCTGTTTTTTGCCAGTTCCCAACAATTTCTTCTGGTTTCTGGTTAAAAATGCCCATAGAGGAAAATGGACTCATTTAACAACCAGTGTTCGCTTAATGACCACAAGGTTCACTTAACGACCATGGTGTTTGCCTAACCCAGGGGTCTGCAGCCTTAAACACTCAAAGAGCCACTTTTCTATTTTCTTTTAAACAGGTATCTCTCTCTGTGTCTTTCTCTTTCTTTCTCCCTATCTCTCTCTTCTCTTCTCTCTCTCTCTCATCTCCTCTCTCTCATCTCTTTCATCTCTCTCTTTTTCTTTCTCCCCCTCTCTCTTTCTCATCTCTTTCTCCCTTTCTCTCTCTCATTCTCTCCCTCCATCATTTTCTCATTTCTTTCTCTTTTCCTCCTCTTTCCTCTCCCTCATCTCTTTCACACATGCAAGCATACACACAAGCAGATATCCTCCTGCACAGGGATCACAGACGGGGGGGGGGGACAGAGGGGACTCCCCTCTTTTCCTCCTCTTTCCTCTCTCCCATCTCTTTCAAGCAGGCAAGCATACACACAAGCAGATATCCTCCTGCACTGGGATAACGGAGGAGGGGACAGACGGGACTCCCTTCTTTTCCTCCTCTTTCCTCTCTCCTATCTCGTTCACGCAGGCAAGCATACACACAAGCAGATATCCTCCTGCACAGGGATCACGGAGGAGGGGGGGACAGAGGGGACTCCCCTCTTTTCCTCCTCTTTCCTCTCTCCCATCTCTTTCAAGCAGGCAAGCATACACACAAGCAGATATCCTCCTGCACTGGGATAACGGAGGGGGGGACAGACGGGACTCCCCTCTTTTCCTCCTCTTTCCTCTCTCCCATCTCGTTCACGCAGGCAAGCATACACACAAGCAGATATCCTCCTGCACTGGGATCACGGTGGATGGGATAGAAGGATGCGTGTGTGAGACTGCCGAAGAAGAGGGAAGGGGGAGGGAGGGCTTTGACTTCCTCAGCCCCTCTCCCCTCCTCCTTTAACCTCCAAGCTTCCCCACTCAAGCAGCATCCGCCTCCTCTTTCCTTCCCTCTCTCCCTCCGTGGGAGCAGTGCTTTCCAAAAGGCACCGGGAGGAAAGGAAAGGGCGAGCGACTTCAGCGGCCTCATGCCCGGCCGTTCGGGAATTAACAAAAATAGAAAGGCGGCCCGGCTGCCAAAAGGACGGCGAGCAAACAGGCATCGCAACCGCTTGGCGTGGGCTTTGCCAGACGGGGTCCCGAGAAGTTTAGGGGCCACGCGGAGAGTGCAAGAAAGAGAGGGGGGAAATAAGGAGAGTTGTTGTTGCTTCGCTTGGGTTTCCTTCGCCTGACCTCTTCTGCACGACCATGTGATGGGCTGGGCAGACCGTGCCACTTCTCTGGAGCCCCGCCAACCTTTTGGGGCATGTTTCCTCCCCCTCTTCTCCCACCTGGAGGTAGCGGAGCTGACCGAGCCCCACCCGAACTTCGCCCCCAAGTCGCTGCAACCATCCAGCACGGAGGAGACTTGGGGGCTGAAGGAAACCCGGGTGCAAAATGTGACACATTGAAACACGTGCAAAATAATAATAATACACCCTCTCCTTTCTCCCCACCCACGCCCCCCAGCCACCCCGTCGCCCCGCATTGCCCCTACCTTTTGGATTTGGTGAAGTTCCGAAAAGCCTGCCTGAGATCGTGGAAAGAGGGATAGGTCTGCGTTTAGGCGGAGATGCCTTGAGCTCTCTCTCTCTCACACCAGCAGCGTGTGTTGCTCCCAGCCTTCCGCCGCACCTACACAGTGTTTTCAGGCGCCTAGCTTACCGGGCTTCCCCCCCATCCTTGTCGCAGCTCCAACGGGGGCGGCGGCTTAAGGAGACGCCATCAGTGTCGGCTGCAATGCCAGCAGCTTCGGGGGCTCCTTCCTGGTTTGTTTTCAAAATAAAAAAACCCCGCCCAAAACAAGATGTAGACGCATGCGCAGTGCCAGAAATTCGGCTTCTGCACATGCGCATAAGAAAAAAAACCCAGAAAATTAAAAAAATTCAAAAAAAAGATGGCGGCGGCCAGGGACTGGCACCGACCGCACCGGGCCGGTGACGTCACCAGCGGGCCCCTACCGGTGCGCCCGTACCGTACCGTACCGGTAGGAACCCACTCCTGACTACCAGGTAATGTTGAACCTGGAGCACCTTAGAATTGATGGCCACCAGGGTAATTATGGACTTATCCTAAATCACTGAAGGCCTGATCATTACCTGTGGTAGCATTTTGGATCTGCTTTTTGTCTTGCAACTGTTGTGATTGATTTGGTCCTGGAGGAGATTACCATCAGTCAGTGGCTGTGGTGAAATCACTTTCTGGTTGTTGGCTGTGTTGAATCACAGTTGCTGCTTAAAGAGCAACTGGTAATTGTTGACAAGAGGGCATTTCTATAGATTCATCTATTGTGCCTATTCTGGGATTTGGAGGCCCCTCAGAGAATCACTCACAACCTACTCACTTCATGAATGGATTACTACAACGTGGAAGTTACAGCTGGTCCATAATGCAGCTGTGCAGGCAATGATGGGCATGCCATGATATGCCTATGTGACCTCACATGTGACCTTCATGAGTGCATTGGTTGACTTCTGGGCAGCAATTGCACTAGCACTTAGACATATATATCTCCCCACAGTGCTTTATAGCACTCTCTGGTTGGTTTACAATGTCAGCATATTGCCCCCTCATTTTACTGACCTCAAAAGGATGGAAAGCTGAGTCAACCTTGAGCTGTTCAGGATCGAACTCCAGACTGTGGGCAGAATTTGCCTGCACTACTGCATTCTAACCACTGTGCACCAGAGCCCCCTACAATTCAAGGTACTAGTTATCATCTTTAAAGGACTTCCTTGCATACTTCGGGTCATTTAAGTGATGACCTTCAAATATTTATGCTTGTCCAGTGAAATCAGGCATGTGCTTTGGATCCCTTTAATTACATGGTGACGTTTATTGTAACATACAAAGTGTGCCTTCTCCATGTGTCGAGGTGGCGCAGTGGTTAAAGTGCAGCACTGCAACCTACTTCAGCTGACTGCTAGTTCAGCTGTTCAGCTGTTCAAATCTCACTGGCTCAAGGTTGACTCAGCCTTCCATCCTTCTGAGGTCGGTAAAATGAGGACCCAGATTGTTGGGGCAATATGCTGAACTCTGTAAACCGCTTAGAGAGGGCTGTAAGGCACTATGAAGCAGTATATAAGTCTAAGTGCTATTGCTATTGCTATTCTCTGTGTGCATCCTCTCCTCCCCCTCCGCCCCATGATCTGTACATATCCCATCCTGATGACAGTCAGGAAGTCATTGTAAATGTGGCTGTTCTCCCAGGCCTTATTGCAGAAGGGTGCTTGATCCTTGTTGGACTTGATGTTGTTGTAGAAAGTTTGTCTTCTGGATGCATGTACTGTTTCCTCATTTTTATTCTTTTTGCTTTTTGTGTAGCGTAAGCTGCCCAGAGTCATTTATAGTTTCTTAGACTCTAAATTGCATTAATACATAAAATTAAATTTAAAAATCCCTGCCTTATCACATTTCTGATGCATTTGTAAGAGAAGTTGGCAAGGTAATGAAAGCATATTTCATTTTTTTAAGACTGGAGCTTTTTTCCTGACCTTGGGAGGAAAAACCCAAATAATTCATTTATCCTAGGCATTTGCGATCTGTAACCATAAGAATACATTCTCTGTGATTTCTATAGAAAGTCATAAAAGAGTACAGAGCCCCAGGCAGAAGAGGCTGATCTATCAGGTATCAATTTATGTCATGACAGGTTGGCATTCACCATACAAAAGTAGACACAGGAAAGGGACAAATTAGGAATGAACATGCCTTGACTTTTTAGAAATTGTTTGTTAGATTCTACAGCATGAGAAAATCGTTTTAGAAATGCATGATCAGATATTTTGCTACTGGCTTTCACATTTTTTTTTAAAAAAAGAATCACATAAGTTAAGTGCAACAAAATAAAATGTTTATTATTTCAAAGAAATATTTATTTACAGAGGCAGATTTAAATATACATTGAATAGGTTATATACCAAGCATCTGAAACAAATCAATGGACATTTTCAGTGGACATTGAAAATTTCATACTCTTACAACTTAATGCAACTATCTAACTAGATGCATGTTCTTAGTCTGAAAATCTACTTCATTACTATTCCATATTTTTGGGGGGATGGGGGAATGCCATACCAAAAATACAGTGTTCAATACAAAGAAAGTCACAATACAGTATTTAAGCTATAGGAACAATAAATAATGTTTGGCTAGCATTTTTCTTTTTGACTAGAAGCCCAAAATTCACAGAAGTTTAGTACAAAAGAATTACAAATTCAGGGATTTGGTCAGAGCATCAGAACTGTTGTTCGTCCCCAAAATCTACTGTGGTTATCCTATGTTTTCTTCATTCAACAGTAAACATTTCAGGGAAGGGAGCCATTAAAGTATATGGCGGTTGTTGCTGCTGCTATTGTTAAATCATTGCTGATCTATTGCAAGTTTCTTAGAAATCAATCAATCTAATCTATCTACTAACCCTGCTATGCATTACATATAGCTGAATCCTACTGAAATCAAAGCTGTGTGCTATCTCATTACGAAACTGTAGACTAGGTTCCTCATATAAACAGTAATAATAAGCAGACGACTAACATGTAATGTACAGAAAGCATGGCAATACTGACACTCAGCAGAGAAATAAGGGGAATACTCAGCTGATAATGTAAAAGAACATATAAAGAACGATTGCTGGAATTGGGTATATCTAGTCTGATGAAAAGAAGGACTAGGGGTGACCTGATAGCGGTGTTCTAATATCTCAGGGGCTGCCACAAAGAAGAGGGAGTCAAACTAATCTCCAAAGCACCTGAAGGCAGGACAAGAAGCAATGGATGGAAACTAATCAAGGAGAGAAGCAACCTAGAACTAAGGAGAAATTTCCTGACAGTTAGAACAATTAATCAGTGGAACAACTTGCCTCGAGAAGTTGTAAATGCTCCAACACTGGACATTTTTAAGAAGAGACTGGACAGTCACTTGTCTGAGATGGTATATGTTCTCATGCTTGAGCAGAGGGTTGGACTAGAAGACCTCTAAGGTCCTTTCTAACTCTGTTATTCTATTCTATTCTATTCTATTCTATTCTATTCTATTCTATTCTAATGGAAGTGGGAGGGAAAAAAATCAGAACTGGAGGAAAGATGGTTCTGCTTAAACTTGGAGGATGTGAGCTTTAAAGGCCATTAAACACTGAAGTGCCCTGGGCAGGATATTGAAGGGGGTTGCAATTTGGATATAAAGCGGATGGGCTGGCTTAATGCTTTATCGTTTCTCATATATTCTTTACAGGCTTTTGTTGTTGACAATGTTTTCCACAAAGCAAACATTACAAAGAACATTATGAAGCCTCACTCCGTGATCCGAGGCTGGCCATAGGAGCAATAATTTGGCTCCAAGCCTCTCCGGGTGCAGTCGGTAATGTCTGTGTCGCAGGTGTTGCAGTGACATCCTGTCGCAACTGGGTAGGAATAAAAGGATTCCGCGTGGTCAGCACAACCTGGGATCTTTACAGTCTCATATACAATTGACTTGAATGTGCAGACATTCTGGACATGTTTCTGTGGAAGGATCATACTAGCTCGAGCCTAATTATGGGAGAGAAAAAAAAGTTATTAGCCTTTTTGAAGTAGCAAACCCCAACATGTTGTTCTTGCTAGGAACAGATCTAAACCCAATATGAAGCAAGTTTATCATATTACGAAACTTTCACAATTTGTTAAATCAGATCTAAGTCACATTTTAGAGTCTGTAATTAACAAACAAACAAATAAATAAAATATTTGTTACAAGGCTGTTTGCTCCAGTTCTGTATCTAGGAGGCAATGCGGTGTGGAAATTGCATTTTAGGAAAACATGCAACTCCTGAAATTGAACAATTAAAATAATAACAAAAATAAGAAAAATAAAAGTATTTTTCCCCCCAAAAGCAATAATTTGTTTATTTGTTTATTCCAGCTAGAGTCTACATTTCCTCGGAGTTCAGCTATTTCATGCCAGTAAGTCAATAGAATTCAGGAAACTACTGATCTCCATCCCTTGCCTCATATAAGAAATATATTTATATTTGCATGTGATAAATATATAAATATTATTTTTTATCTTCTGTTTCATAAAATAGATCTTCAACAAGGAATTAGCAGCCCCAGAAGCATTCTTATACTAGGAGATCAGTAATAAATGCCACATCATTCGGAACTATACAAACAAGGAATACTTCTCTAGGCTCTTTGCTGTTAGAATTTTTATTTCAACATTAAACCCTACCATTTTCATGAAAATTATTTCCAGGAAGTTGAGCTAAGATTTGATGTATGAAGTGGCAATTTTGTCCCCTGCTTGAAACAACATTCTTTCTGAATAAAATGCATAGAATTGCTCTGTGGAGATATCTATTCAAAAGGATTTTCCACTGGACTAATATTGCATGCATCTTAAAATCATATCATCAAGTTTTTGAACTTGACAGAAAAAATTGTCAGAATTGTGAAGTATGGCTTATATCTACAATGTTTGAGAAATACTTTACTTCTTTTTAGCCTCCTCCCCCCTTCCCTGGATTCTTACCCTTGTGAAGCAGTAACCAGAGCACCAGCTTGCATTCACCAGGATACAAAAGCCACATTCTTCCTTCTCCACAGCTATTGTAATATTGGATAGCTCACAGGAATGACAATAAATCATTTTCCAGCAAAAAAATAACAAAGCACAGAGAGTGGTTGCCTTCATCCTGTAATTCAAACCCAAGAATTTAGAAACACTTAAACAGAGGAATGCACATTTCCAGAGTTCTCTAGAAATAGTCAATTACCATGTTTGAGCAGGAAAATTATTTTAGAGTTATAGTTAGACAACAAGACATCCATTCAGTATTGTGTTTATACTGTATGTAGGAAAGAGAAGACCATTTGACACCTGAATAATTAAAAATAGTAATAGATGAACAACCTTTTTATTCCTAAGATTATTTTTTAAAACGAATGCAATTAATAAAAGAAAAAGCAAATATTATTACTATTAGTATTTTTTAAAAAAAGCATGCACTTTTATAAAGAGTTTGTCATTTGCCATACAATGTAAATTAAGAATCTGATGAAAAATTACCTGTCCTAGACTTGCTGGAATTAGTTGCTGGAATTAATTGCTGAATGCAGAAAGACTCCAATGTCCTTTTTATACAAAATCAGAGGTAACTGACACCTGAAGGATTTACAGGGTATTAGACAGCTGACATTATTTTTAATCCCGGTGAAAGAGCATGAACTTATAGCCAGACACCGAGACAAACCTTGTAAAAAGAACACCCTGAACATCATTGCTGTCATGCAAATTACCAGAAAAAAAAAAGTCTGCCAGCAAACATGACAGGACTTCTTTATATATATTGTAACAGGGGTATTATTAGCAAAATAATAATGCAGTTAGAGTACCTTTCCCCTGGCCTTTGTGATATGTGCCGGGACTGCAGAATTCTGAGACAGAATGGGTGCACGAAGAAAACTGTGAAGCTCAATGAGCAAAAATATATTGTACAGTAATAGAAAATAATAGAAAAGAAAATAGAAAAATAAAAATGTATGAATTACAAGCATTGTTTTCTTAGCAACTATGCAGATGTTGTCTTTCCTTTTTCTCTAGGATGCTTTAGGATGGATGGTTATTATTTTCAAAATCCAAATTTTAAGTCCTCTATTTGATACTGTGTTTCCCCAAAAATAAGACCCTGTCTTATATTTTTTTGAACCCTGAAATAAGTGCTTGGCCTTATTGCCATGCACTCAAAAGCCTGATTGGGCTTATTATCAGGGAATGTCTTATTTTGGGGGAAACAGGGTAGTATATTCATTTGGACTAACTTATCTAGAAAAAAAATATCCTGAGGTTAAACTAGGATAATTTGGACCAGAGTTATGGTTGCAAATGAAATCTATACAGTTCTGGCCCTAAACTGCTGTAATCTGTAATGTGCTACATGGAACTGTTTTATCCCAATCGACTGTGCTAAGCAGGAAAGCAACTGGGGTTATGAAGAAGTCAAAGTTCTTGAACAGATACAACTTGCAAAAGAGAGACTTTTTGAGGTTGAGCAGAAATAGGATCCAAATATGAACTATTAAGCAAATCCCAGATTCAAACAGCAAAGTCAAAGGCAAAGATAAATAGGAAGGAAGGAATAGAATCAAGAACATATGACTTTGATCGACTTTATAGGCTATTTAATCCAACACCTTGCCCAGAACAAAAATTTTCTAAATCAATTTTGAGAAGTAGCTGTCCAAGTTTGTGTTAGCTTTGTGAGGTTGACTAGACAAGAAGCACAACCAAGAGTGCCAGCTCTATCTTTATTGTTAGACTATAAAGATTTTTAACAAGACTGAAATACTGTAATTTCTGTCCTCCTTTCCTTTTATACTCTGGAATACTAGGGAATATCTTTTCTAAAATGTTTTCTACATAATCTTCCTTCTGTGGGCTGAGACATCTTTTGTATGCCAGTTGTCCAGTCTGTGGTTCTTCCTCTTGTCTCCCAAACTCATTCCCACATGTTATGACAATTTGGAACCATACTGTGATGGGAGATCCACCACTATTCTAGGCAAAACATTTCATTCCTCAGCAGATCCATTGCTTAGCAGAGGAAAATGTCTCCTAATATTCAGTTGGGATAATTTTAAATTTCAATTCATTAATATATGTAATGGCCTGTGTCTTGCCCCCACTTTTAACAGAGAACACATTTGATATGGTTGCATTTCTAGATAATTGTCAATATTTATATTTAGATTTATTATTAGAGTTGGAAGGGACCTTGTAGTCCAACCCCCTGCTCAAGCAGGAGTTCCTACACCATTTGAGAAAGATGGCAGGCCAGTCTCTCTTTGAAGGTCAATATTTTAATACTTAATTTAATATAACAATTAAATAAACAATATTTAATACCAATCGTTTGATACCTTTACTTTCTTTTGCAAACTAAACATACCCAACTTTGCAGATATCTTCAGTGAGCAAGGGATTGATCAGGTACCACCTCATCAGTTCTACAACTGCCCCATTGACCTGAACTCTGCAGCCAAATTTTAGTTGGACAGATCTACCCCTTTTAAAGTTTACTTTGTGGGATTTCAGCAGCAAAAATCTTAAGAGGTTAATCTTCTTCGGTACACAACCTGAAGAAATGGTGAGCCCTACAGAGGTCCAATTTAATGAAGATTTCACAACATACATTTCACAAACACTCCAAAAGTTCAGTGATCACAGGCAGTTGATAACTATTCCAGAGGGAGATCCAGTCAAGAGTCAGTAATCATTGAAAAACCATTGTTTCCTGATTTCTCTTTTATAAACACCACAGGAATTCACCGCCCCCATTTTGCACAAGTAACTCCATGGATATGGGATGCTCTGGTTCTTTTTTGAAAAGTGAAGGAAGGCCTATCTTGCAACACTCTCACTCTACTCAATTGTTTCATTTAAACAGATATTTCAGATGCTACTCTGAGATCCATTCTGCTGTATGCTGTGGAAATTACACATACTTTGCACATATTATTCCAGGAAATTGAATTCCTCAGGATAAGACTATCCCATCTGGAATAAGGAACCTCTAGCAATTAAACTGGCCTTTAGGATCTGGAGATTAGAAGAAGCATAAAACCCCATAGAAAACTTGACTGATTACCATAATTTTGTTTATCTGCAAACCACAAGGAAGCAAGTAGAGCTTCAATTCAATAATGAAAAAAAGTGAAAAATCTTAAGTAAAAATTATTTATTTAAAGGTACCATGTTAAAGCATGAACCCAATTTAAAACATGAATCTAATTTAAAGCCCATGGTCTACATTCAGTGCTACTACTAGTATTTTTTTTCTGTCTATGATTTGCTGCCATAGCATCTAATTTTATAACAATGAAACGATTTTTCTCTATAGAGAACCCAAACACACTTTCCAGTCTAGAGCACTTTTAGAAACTTTTGGCAATAGTGAGTTAGGAAAAAAAAAGATAGAAATATCTGCGGTGAGAAACATTCAATATAATATGTGTTTTTAAGAAACAGCTGCTGAACAGCCGATGCCAATACTTGGTAAACTATTTTCATCTTTTAACAAAATTATTCTGTATAGGCTACATTTCCTAATTCAACTTTGGCACTAACTGTGAACATTCAATATAGTACTTTAGTTCTCCTACCCATAATGATGCTATTTGAAAAGTACATGATCTGCAGCTGTCCAATTTGAGACTTGTTTTTATTTCACTTCTGGTTTTTGAATTACAGAAAATAAGCAGTCCTGCGGTTATTCTGAAGTGGTAAAAAAAGGCTAGTCATACTAGACCGGGGTAGCAGGTATAATATTTGACACACCACTTAAATCTCAATATGTATGATAGCATGATACTTGTCATTACAGCAACGTAAACATTAGGTTTGCTACAATAAAATGCAATACCTTTCCTATTTTCCATCCCAAGCTTTATATTAGCTCTAATGCCTTTGGATGTAATAAACCAAGTATTCAGGGATTCATTTTAAGACCTTAGAGATTTAGGACTGTACAATGCTTCATGTTTTAGATCTTGTAAAATTGATGTATTTCTAGTAAATTGAATAGTGTCTATATCTGAAAGCTGTCCTTCATTGAAAATGTGGATTTTCAGGACACTCATGTGGATTTTGAAAAAGAAAAAAAGGATATTAAATTGCCATGTAGCAGATAAGAATGAAAAAAAAAGTCTAGATTTAGAGCTTTGTGTTAAAAAAACAGGTTGATAGGATAGGTAGAATGTACTTTAGGAAAAGATCAGAGGTGAAGTTCACTGGGCACCATATTTTTCGGAGTGTAAGACGCACCGGAGTATAAGACGCACCTTAGTTTTGGGGGAGGAAAACAAGGAAAAAAAGCCTCTGCCTCCAAGCAATTTGCCAAACAGCAAACAGCACAGATGATATACACTGTTTGCTGTGTATTTCTGTTCATGTGTGCCTGACCCATAGAAATAGCAAAGAATTGGAGAAATGTACATTATGCCAGAAAGTTTTCTTAAATGTAGTCACACTAACTCCTCCCAATTATTTAAATAGATCTACTCCAAGGTAAGTCAGGATTTAACTCTAATACTAAACAGGCAGGGGTGGGTTCCTACCGGTGCGGTCCAGTGCGTAGCTCCGGTAGGGACCCGCCGAGAACCCAATTTGCGCGTGACTGCTCCGGTACCGTCTCCACCAGGCAGTCGCGCGCGTCGCCATCTCTTTTTTGTGAATTTTTGTGAATCTCTCTCGCGCGCGCGCGCGTCCCCTCGCGAGATTTCAGCGCGATTTTGCTTCCGCGCATGCGCAGAAGCAAAATCATGTGAGGGGGCGCGCATGCATAGCATGTGCGCACGCACACACAAAGCATGAAGGACTGCGGAACAGTGCACCGGTCTGGGTAAGTGAGCAACTCACCCCTGTAAACAGGACACTGTTACATTTCAGACTATACTTGTACAGAGCTGTTAAAATTAATTAAAATTTCTGGAAGTATACATTATTCTCTATTATTTAAAAGAAAATACAATAGCACTGGGCCTCTTCAGAGCAAGCATTTATTTTAAAAAGCTTCTTTATTTTGTTAAGTTGTCTAGAACAGGGGTCTCCAACCTTGGCAACTTTAAGACTTGTGGACTTCAACTCCCAGAATTCCACAGCCAGCAAAGCAAATAATAAAGCAGTCTTTAAAAAATAAGTCTAAAAATTTGAACATTCTACAGACATTTCTAGTTATTCACCTACCCCCTTGCATCCAGTTCAGCAGAAAATAAAAATCTGCATGTCTCTCCCAGCTATTTGCCTCTTTGCAGCTACTTTCAGTTTCATTTTAGCACGTGGCAAATCAGCTGTAGGTCGGGATTATCTTTTTGTGTTTCTTTGACCTTGGTGAGAGATAATGAGGATGCGACTTATTATTTAATATATTCATTGAAATAATGTATAACCTGCCCATTATCCTAAAGACTTGGGGCAATGTACATATATTACAATATAATATATAAATAGATATTTTATTGAAATATTGTAAAATATTCTGCAGGGGTGGCAAAATTATTTGATTTTAAAAAAGACAATATTTTTGTTAGTGACTGGAAACCCTTTTTGAACTTTCCGCTGAAAATGGAAAAAATGAAGTTATGATTTATGGGTTTGGTGATTACAAAGCTTAGAATATGGAAAAAAGGAGCCATGATGTAGCTTTAGAGAGAGAGGATAAAATATAAATGCATTTGTAAGTGTTGTAATGAAGAATGGAAGCTCTCCCTCCCTTTCTTTTCTTGTCTTTTTTCTAAATTGTTTGTCACTTTTTCTTTTTTTTTATAAACCTGCAGTGCTTTTATTCTGTAAAACATTCTTTAATATAATTAATTGGTAAAAATAATATTCTTCTTCTTGTGCCATATCTGTCATTGGACGTTGGTGATCATGTTGGCCATCATATTGGCAATCCTAAAAATAACATTAAAAAGAACATTATAAAATATAACGATATAATATAATACAAGATAGCAGAATAAAATCATAAAACATCTCAACAAAAACAAGATCTTGCTAAAAAATCAGATCTAATTAAACTAGCACAATATATTGAAATTATCATGTAAGTAAACTGATTTTAAAATTTGATGCCGAAATCACATCAGCATCTGTGCTAATCAGATTTAAGTAAAGAAATTATTCTTGAAATAGCCCACTTCATAGATCCTATAAATGAAGAAGATCTGGGCTAGGGAGGAGGACAAAAGCATGTTGTGACATCACAATGCAAATGGTTTTTGGAACACCCAGTATGAAAGGATAGGCCTTGCACTGGGATGCACACTGTTTTATCTTCATAGATTGTGCCAGACATCCATGCCTAAATGGCTTATTTCTTACCAAAAAGGACCCAAAAGAAGAGCCTCCTTCACTGTGCATATGATGATAATTCCAGGAGAAAACTCCTATTCCCTTTTTCGTGCAAGTAAACAAGCTGGTTTCTTTAGTGTTGGTGGGCTGAGCACGGACTGTGAAAAGGAAAAGAAACTGGCTGTAGAATCTAATTCTTGCCTAACACAGAGACTTATTTCCAATTATATCCTTCAAGGGCTTTGTTAGCTCTCTTGTTTGACATTTACATGAGTCTGCTGGGTGAGGTCATCCATTGGCATGAGTTAAGATACTACCAGTTGTAATTTCATTCCTCTAATTGATGCCCCTGTTTTTGGTGTCGGGAACCTGGAAGGGAGAGAAAGACTCAGATTCAAACCTTGTAAGACTGAATAGCTCTGAATTTTGGGACCATCTGGATCTTTTATTTTTATTTCTGCATGGGGTTGCGATGCTTCAAACAGATCTGGTGCATGATTTGGGAGTCTGCCTTGATTCATGGTTGCAGTTCAGAGTGGCATAGAAAGGTTCTGTTGTTGTCCAGGATCACTTAGGTCAGAGGTCTTCAAACTTGGCAACTTTAAGACTTGTGGACTTCAACTCCCAGAATTCTCCAGCCAGCATAGCTGGCTGGAGAATTCTGGGAGTTAAAGTCCACAAGTCTTAAAGTTGCCAAGTTTGGGGACCCCTGACTTAGGTAAAGAAAATGCCTTTTACTAAAGGATTGAGCAAAGCCATTGGCAATAGCACATTATCAGTAGGCAAGGACACATCTCAGGTTCAATGGTGGCTCTTTTTAAAGATCAATCACTGCATAGGGATGAGGTTGTAGGGACCTTAACTGTATTGTAGAGGGCAGAAAGCAATTCTTTCCCCATCAACAAATTGCTCTCGAATATACTCCACATAGCAGAAGGTTTGAAAATAGATTTTACTGCTAAGTCTCTCAGACTTTGGGGGAAATCTGATTTCTCTGATCAATTTTTTCCCCCATCATATCTGTCAGGAGTATCAGACAAAGGGGGTGCTTGGAAAGAACTCCACCTTGGCTATATTTGGACAATGACTGGAATTTTCCCTATGTTGATTTAATTGTGCTGTGTTTTCACTGAGAAAAAAAAATCACTCTAAATGTCAGACAACCTTGAGTGAGGAGATGTTTGGGTTTCTATTGTATTTTCAGAGGAAACCATGCATAATTTTTTTTAACCCTGGACCATATATAGCTGCCTAAATGTATTATTACTGCCACCTGGTGGCTGATTACAGCACACAGTATACTGTGTTCAAACTTGTTAGGTCTACCAAAACCATTGCTGCTATGAGGCAAGGTAAGAGTATGCCGCTATCACCTTATGAATGGAGATAACATATCTTGGAAGGTCCCTAAAATGGGTAACATTCTAGAAGGGAGATATTTCCTGGCATTGGAACCCATGGACAGGAAAGGTTCTATTTGTGATTTTTGTTTGCTATGTGGAATATCATTTCGTAAGAAAAAGGTATATACCAAAAGTGTTTTTGGATTTTAAAAAAAATGGGCAAACATAATAAGTAATAACATATCTACATCTCTAGTTGCAAGGAGGTTAAATGAAATAACTGCTGTGTTGTTTGACATTCCCTTTCTGGAAGATGTCCACTGCATGTACGTAATATAATTATAACATCAGAATATAACATTCATTTCTGTGGTCGGTATCTATAAAGTACGTTTGCACGATCTGAATTTTCATTTTATTAAAATTTACAAACAACACCATTTTTGCTGTCGTTATTTGCCAGGAATAAAGTTTAAACATTTCCGAAGAACCCTACTCTTGTTTTCATTACTCTAAGAAAGTACAGAAAATCTAAGATACAATAACCAGATAGCTCTCGTGCTTTTGAATTCTACTTCTAGGTAAAGATGAGAGGGGATTTAGTGGTGATTCACCAGAGCTTGTGGATTTTGTAAAGGAGACATTATTGGAAATTGGGGATTTGATAAATATTCCATTCCTTCTCTTTTGTGAATGTTTTGTTAGAGTACTTTCTCTAATGATGAAGTGTCACTTTCTACAATGGTGAGGTATGAGGGCCTTCCCCTTAACTGAGATCTTCGAAGTCCCAAGTGTTATGTCCCTACATTTACATGTTAGCTGGAAGTTCTCAATCTGGTCCAGCCTGTTGTCATCTACAGGTTGCCCCTGATTGGCCCTGGTCCAAGCCAGGGCCATCCTATTTAAACCCCAGCCACAGCTGGGGTTGTTGCTGTTGTTTCCCACCATGACCTAATAAAGAGCTGAAGCCACTCACTCGCCTCCTTGCCTCTTCAGTATGAGAACCTAACACCAAGGCAGTTTTTCAAGTGATATTTTTGTTTATTTATTGAATTCATATCCTGACACAATCAATTAATTCTTGGCAGCTTACAGTCAATACAAGGAAATTGCAATTTAAACATATACATAGAATACCAAATCAATGACAATGAAAAACAAAAACAAAACACCACAATGTCAGTTTGGTCATGTACACTGTGCCCATCATTACTTCTTAGGGCTGTCCAGAATGTTAAGCCATTTTGCTTCATGAAGTTTCAAGGAAAGAACCCCTTGAAGCAGCTTCATGAAGCAACACAAGCCCCTCCACTTTGCTTAGTTTGTCTTGCTCCTTCATTGTTTTCCCAATGCTTGAAGGAGGCAGGCAAGGTTTTTCTTTGCAGAAATCTCTTCCAGCTTTTGCAGGTATTCAGAAGGAACATTCTGTTCCTTGCCTTTGAGACAAAGCTTCTTTTCAATGCGAACCAAAGCAGCTTTGCAAGGCCTATTAATGTTAGGACAATGACAATCAACAACTTTAACAGACTATTCTAGTGCCATCTAGTGGTAACTGTAAGAAGACTGAAGAATCTGTAGGCTAGAAATAATGGCTCTTGTTGAACCTTTAACCTATTTTAATTATTGTTCCTTTACCAATGTTTGAGAGATCAGGACTAAATTCAGTTGTACTTTGTTCACTGGTTTCTTTGGACATCCTTACATGGCATGCAACAATAGAGTGTTTGTATTCAAGATTACTCAGAGAAGATATCTTCAAATATCTTCAAGCAAATTTAGGACTTTCTTCCTCACCATGTTGTACATGTTGTTACAGAGAGTTACGATCAGCAGGCACATCAGCAAATACTGGCTATTTATCTTTTTGTATTTCTTTTGCTTAAGGCTTGGATCAAGGGATACACACACACACACACACACACACACACACACACACACACACACACACACACACCAAGTTCCCTTGGTGCAGGGTTTCATCACAAAGTTCCATTTGCATTTTTTCACTTGCTAGAAAAAGTACAATTTCTGGCAGAAAAAGCAGGAAAAAACATACTCTGTCTTACTGGCTTGTGCTACATTTAAAATTCTGTTTGAAAAAAAAAAAAGAACTACAAACTCACCCACCAGGTTATTCCCTTTGGAACACTATGCAAAGAAAAGGTTTCCAATGAAATCTCTTCACTCATCAGTGGAAGTTTTTAAGAAAAAACTTCCACTATTTCACCTGTCTGAAATAGTATAGGCAGTGTTGGGTTGCTCCCGGTTCGGACTGGTTCTTAGAACCAGTAGCGGTGGCGGTGGGAGGCTCCGCCCACCCACCCGGGATGCTTCTGTGCATGCACGAGTGTGTGCACGAACCGGTGGCAAACTTATTCAGAACCCACCACTGAGTATAGGGTCTCCTTCTTGAGCAGGGGATTGGACTAGAAGACCTCCAAGGTAGGGGTGGGTTCTACTTACCTTCCCCACTGGTTCGCATCGCGACGGAAATGCAGGTTTTGCATGCATGTGCATATCACTTCCCAGAAATGACCTCTGCACATGCACAGAAGCCTTTGCATATGCGCAGAGCGTTTTTTTGCAATCCATGGTGACCGGAGTACCGCTTTGGGATCATGGACCGCCGGCCATCGCTGCCGGTTTGGTGAGCGGTGCCGAATTTCCGCTACCAATTCTAAAGAACCGGTCCGAACCGGCAGCAACACACTACTGCTCCAAGGTCCCTTCCAGCTCTATTCTGATTGGTTGATTGAACGATACTACAAAGAAATGATAACCCAAAGAAGTTTATGAAAAAGAAAAATATATAGCTAAAACTATTTTATACCAACATTTTTTACTGTAGGTATCCATACCTTTGCATTCTTGCAAACCAATGTAGCTTCCACCACGTTCATATAATGTTTCATAATTTATTTTTTTGTTCTTTAGCTCCCATCTCTGTTATGAGGCCCTTATCAGCTCCATCCAACCATGATTTTCTCACTCTATTTTTTACCCGTCAACTATACATTCTTCCTTCACGTATGTGTGTTGCAATTTGATCCTCATTCATCCTCTCGAAATGGCC